>VXAZ01004880.1:9484-25891 GCA_013399875.1 Gymnorhina tibicen | reverse complement strand
TGCCCCGTACCCCGTGATACCCCGATTCTGGTGTCGCCCCGGTGATGCCCCGTTCCCGGCGATGCCCCGGTTGTGGCGATGCCCCCCGCGGTGATGCCCCGGTTCCGGTGATGCCCCAGCCCCGGTGATGCCCCGGTTGTGGCAATGCCCCGGCCCCCGCGATGCCCCGGTTCTGGTGACGCCCCGGTGGTGGCGATGCCCCGGCGGCGCTGCCCGGCGCCGGTGCTGCCCCGGCCGGGCGGGGGGGGTTATGTAAGCGGCGCGGCGGGGCTCGGCGGCGGTGCGGTGCTGCCGGCAGCTCCGGCACTCGGGGCTGAAAGAGGAGATCCATGAATTTACCATTAAAGGCTCCGTGTGCCATCCGCTCCTCCGAGCCCGCCCGCTCCCGCACTTGGGTGTCCGCTTCCCACCCGAAGGGAAAGGAGCCCGAATTAGAGATGCACCCCCACTTCTTGTTCCCTTAATTTTGCAAAATTTGGGGGGATTGCGGATGTCTGAGGGGCTCAGCCCGCGGCGGATGGATGGCTGGGTGCGGATATCGGCGCTGGCAGCGGCTCCCTGCCTCCCCCGGCACACAGGCACATATTGTTGGATGCTCTGGAATAGCAACTGCCTGGAATAGGAGAGGGCTTGTTCGGGAAGAGCGTGGTGGGGGCTGGAGGGAGGAGATGCGGGCTCAGCTCCGATGGCACACGGGGATTCGGAGTGAGACTTTGGTGCCGCCGCTTTCTCCTCCGGTGCGATGTGACGGCTTTATTTAGGTTAAGGACGGGGAGCGAGGGCTGCCGAGAGCGGGGGGAGCGCTGGGAAGTCAGGCGTGTGTGGCTGCTCTGTGTTCGAGAGCACTGCCCTGCGAATTTCGGCGTCTTCATGGACTGCTGAAGGTCGGCTTGGGAACCCGGGGGAAAAAATTCCGAGCCCGGGCTGTGCCTGCAGCCCCCGAGGAGCCTGCTCGGTGCGCCAGGGCCATTTTGGGAAAGCAGGATTGGGAGGCTGGACCCTGTAGGTGATCCAAAGTGAGCCCCAGCCTCGGGAGAGGGATCCCGCTGGGATCTTGTTGCTTTGGGGGAAAAAAAAAAAAAAAAATCGTTTTGCGGGGTTTGAACAAGTTTTTTGTCCTTCACTGAAGATTCCGAGAGCCTCGCAGCTCCGCTTCCCCGGCGTGGTGCTGCCGGGGAGGCGTCTTGCCGTGTTAACACTCATTCCTTGTTTTTGTGCTCCTCTGGGAGCGGGCACAGCTCCAGAGCCCTCTCCGTGAGGAAGGTGGCGAGGGGAAGGAGCAGACCGGGATCCATCCCCGCTCCCTGTTGATATCCCCAGCCCTGCAGGTGGCTCAGCCCCATCCCGCAGGCTCCGGCTGCTGCTCCAGCTCCTCCCTGGCTCATCCCGCGGGAGGACCCGTCCTTGGCACGGCTCTCCCTGGTAATGGGCACTCGCTTCCCAGCCCTGGATGCTCCCAGGGCTCCGGCGCGGCTGGAAGTGCAGGGAATGTTGGCACAAAGCCTGGCACGGCACCGCCCGTGCCCACCCGGCGCGGCAGCGCTCGGGAGCTGCTCCGCCGCCTTTAAATGCGAAATAAATCCCCCATTTGCTGATTCCGAGTTCCTATAAAACTCCGGATTAATGTGCCGTGGTGTCTGGCTGGGCAGCTCCTCGTTAACTTCCCGATGTTCCGTCGGAATGCTGGAGCCGGGTGGGAAAAGCCGCGATCCTAAAGGGAAATCAGCCCGGCACCGGGAGCGGGGCAGGCCCAGCCCTGCCCTGCGCCACGTTCTGCTTCCTCAGGGGATGGGGGAGAGCGGAGCCGCCGAAATCCTCGGGAATTTGCGCAGTTCCTCAGCTCCGCTCGTTTTCCCGGCCGAAGAATCGGGAGCGACTCCGGTGCTGCACTTTTCCTCCCCTTTCCGTGATGCATGACTTGCACTGTTAATAGAGCAGAAAATGTAGGGATTCAGGACAGGATGGTTCTCCTTTCACCCCGCTTCCAGTTTCCAGAGGGAAAAACGGCTCAGCGGAGGAGGCCGATGCGGGCACGGGGAGGTTTGGACAGCTCCGAGGCCACTCAGCAAAAAAAAAGGGAATTTTGGGAGAAGGGAGAAGGGATTTCTGGGTTCGTTTTTCCCCGCCTGAGGGGCTCGCCGGGGATTTGGGATCCCATTTTGTGCCCTGTGGAGTGAGGAACAGCCCAGAGAATTCCTGGATGGGAGCCTGGAGAGCCCGAGTGCTTCCAGCGCCTCCGGGATGGGGGCTGGAAAGATCCTGGGAATGGGGGGACCTCGCTGCAGCGAGGAGCTGCCGGGGTGACAATCCCGGCAGTGATGGCTCCGGTGGCAAAGCCAACACTTCCTGACTCCGGGAAGCTGATTCCAAGTGGAACCTGGGAGCAGCTGTGGGATCCCCTGGGTGAGATCCTGCTGGGGTCCCGCGGGGGGTGCAGCCCCCTCTGTGTGATCCTGAGGCCGCTGGGCCGGGTTTAATCCAGTCCTTGCCGAGTTTCCAGCAATTTTCCCATGATTTCAGCTGGAATTCTGCAGGGCAGACCCCGAGGATGAGTTTTCCACGGCTGGGAAGAGCAGGGATGGCAGGGGAAGGGTGTGAGGGTGACAGTGACTCCTCCGTGCCGCCCCCACACTGCTTGAACCCCGCTCCTGTAGGGAAAAGGGCTCGACATCCCATCAGGATAACCTCGGGAGGGCTCGAAATCCCTCCTGGAATCACAGACGGAATGAGTACAAACCATGTTCGGGGAATATCAGAGCCTTCCTGAGGCTCTGCACCAAATCCCGGGCGTGCAGAATTTTGGGAGAAGCGCCCACGGCCTTGGGAGCAACGAGGCTTCCCATTGCTGGTGCAAAAAACCTGGCAGTGAAGGTATTTAACGTGCTAAATTCCAGGGAAATTCCTGGTTCCTCCGGAAGTGAAGGTATTTAACGTGCTAAATTCCAGGGAAATGATCCCAGTTGATCCAAGCACCAAATGTCATCCAACGGCCTCAGCGCTGCTTGCAGGTTTTCCAAAGAGCCGGGTCGGAATTGGGCATCCCAAAGCCTGGAGCTGCCCCTTTTTCCCGGGATCCAGCTGGACTGGGGGCTGCTGGAGCTCCTTGGATCCCGGGGGAGGTGGGGCAGGGGCAGACAGGGAAGGATCTGGGAAAGATCTGGGAAAGATTTGGGAAAGATCTTCTGCCCCCTGCGGCCGCCTCTTTGTGATGCTGGGGATTATTCCCCGGCGCCCAGATCCCGGAGGGATTAAGGATCGCTGCTTTTGGAGCTGGGAGTGGCCTCCGGCCGCTCTGACCTGGCCTTTCCCAACATTTTTACGGGTGGAGCGAACGGATTGGAAGGAGGAAAGGAGGGATGGGAAAATAAAATCACTCGGAGGGAGAGCGCTTGGCTCGTGAGAAGGGCTGGGTTCTTGTTGGGAAACCTCTGGATCAGCGGCCAGGGAAAACCTCTGGATCAGCGGTCCCAGACGGAGGGTATTCCCATGGAGCGTATTTCCACAGAGGGTATTTCCACGGGGAACATTTCCATGGCCTCGCCGGGTGAATGCCGGCGTTGTCCGGGGCGCTTTAACCCCGCACAGTTCCCGACATTGTGCCAGGGAAGCTTCCCTGGGAAACAGGGAAGGAATTATGCGCTGCCGCAGGGGCAGCTGCGCTCCTCCGGCGCCTGCTCCGGGAGTTCTGCGGGAGCCAGCGGATCCTTGGGATTTTTAACTCTTCCCTGAGCCCTGGGCAGGGATCTCCCCCTCCCTCCGTGCCGCAGACGTTTGGGATTTCTGGGATGAGCAGCAGCTCGGTGCGGAGTGGGGAAGAATCCGTGGATAGCCAAGGGACGGGGATGGACTCTGCTCCCGCGGATCGGGTTGTGCCGAGGGTAAGGAGCTGGGAACACCGGGAATTCCGGGAGGGAGGGAGTGAGGGACGGGTGACCTCTGGTCCGTGGGGTCAGGGGTCGGTTGTGCCCCAGGGCGGGGGTTGGGGTTTAGGGCGCAAACGTTGATTTAATCGGATTTAAGCTCGGTAAACGTGCGGGATTTAAGCCGAGCCCAAACTTCCCCGAGGTTTGGCGCATCCCGGGATGTGCGGAGAGCTCGAAGGATCCTCCTGGAATGCCGGGAGCTGCATCCCTGCTCTGCTGCCTGTGCCGCGGGGTCAGCGGATCCACGGGAGGGAGATTTGGAGGGAACCTGGCAAGGGAAAGTCCTAAAAAAGCTAAAATTAAAGTTCTTGGGGCTCAGAAGAGCAAAATCCACTTTAGTTATGGTCAGTCTGAGGAAGAGGAGGGAAGGGAAAAGGGATTTTGGGAGCCTGGATCCGACCCGGCCACATGCTGGATGTTTGGGATGAAACAGAAGTGATTCGAGTTTGGTTCTGTTTTCCACATTCCTCAAAAATGTTTCGGGATCTCCTTGGGTGAAGGGATGATCGGATTTCTTTTACCCTATAAATGGATTATGTGGATCTGTGTATTCCTGTAGGGAATGGGGTCTTCTCCATGGAATCCCCTTCCTCCAGCAGGAAATTCCCTTTGGGATGAGATCCCCGTGCAGGATGCAGACTGGAGCACGGAGGATGTTGCTCCTTCCCCCTTCCAGGACCGGGATAATCCCGGTCTCCCTACCCTGGATGGGCTCAGGGACAAAAGTTGTTCATTATCCATTATTTTTTAAGGTGGGAAGGAATTTTTTTTGGAGAAAGGAGATTTTGGGAGCCTGGATCCAACCTGGTCACTTGCTGGATGTTTGGGATGCTGCTGCTCCATCACCACTGGATCAGCCTTCCCTCAAACCCGGGCTGAATCCTGACAATTCCCATCCCATCAGCTCCTTTATCCTTTTATAGCCCCTCTTCCCAATTCCGAGTCCTGTGTCTGGATCCAGAGGAATTATTTCCTGCCTTTTCCAGAAATAATCTCCTCTCCAAAAATAGCTGGGAATGGAGGGCGCTCATTTGGCTCTTCCCGGGCAGATTTTGAAGCCTGGGCTCTTCTGGGATAAGGAATTTTTTCCCCAGATGTGGGATCAGGCTGTCCATGAGATTCCTCCTCCCATGGAATACTGAAGGACCAAGCCTTGAAATTCCCCATGGGCTCACATTTTTTTGGATATCAGGGAAAAGTTCTTCCCCCAGAGGGTGGTGGGCTCCGAACAGGGAACGGGCGCATTCCCAAAGCTTCCAGAGCTCCGGGAGCGTTTGGACACCGCTCCCAGGGATGGGATTGCTGGGATGTCTGGGCAGGGCCTGGATGATCCCGGGATGATCCTGGACGATCCCGTTTAATTTGGGATATTTTACGACCACTCCCAGCAGCACTGAAGTGGATTTTGATGCGTTTGCCGTGGAATTTTCAGGAAAACAGGGCTGGAGGAGCTCCGTGGTTAAAGAAGGAGATAAATGGGATAAAATTATCCCAGGAAAAGAGGGGCAGGAAGAGGTGAGGAGCTGGATCCAAGGATCCACTGGAGATGTTGGAGGAGGTGACAACATTTGAAGTGATCAAAGCCGCACAGTGAAAATCCAAAGGATTTTTCCCAGGCTGGAAAATTGGAGCAGCTCCCTAAGAGGTGTGCTGGACTCCCCGATGGAAAACATCGGATTCTCCATCAAATGTTGTGCCAGAGGTTGGATACTGGGAAAATCCATCATGGAAAAGGTTGTCCAGCCTTCCACAGCTGCCCAGGGCTTGGTGGAGTTCCCATTCCCGGAGGGATTTAAATCCCCGTGGATGTGGCACTTGGGGTCATGGGGCAGTGGTGGCCTTGGCAGTGCTGGGAACGGTTGGATTCGATCTTGGAATGCTTTTCCAACCTCGGTAATCCTGGGATTTATTCACGGATGGATGTGGCTGCGGAATATTCCGGTGTTTGAGGGAGAAAACGGGGCAGGAAATTGGGGTCGGATGCCCTTGTCCATGTGGGAGGTGGATCCCATCCCGGGTGGTTCCAGGATCCTGGGATATCCTGGAATTCTGCTGGTCTGCACTGCACGCAAACAACGTGGCAATGCCAGGAAATCCGGGAGGGTCTTCCTGGCAAAGCAGATTCCCGTGGAAAATGATGAAAGGGGTTGGTTTTCTTTGCAATTCCTGAATTTTAAAAACGATGGGATTTTCCCACGAGTGAGGAAAACGGGCGGGAAGCATGGAGTCACCGGGATCTCCAGAAGGAGCAGGGGAGAGGGTGGGAATGACGAGCGATCCATGTGGCCAGTCCGACTTTTCCTTCCCGTGGAGGTCGGGAATTCTTTGGAACGGCGACAGGGAATCGGATGAGGGATGGATTGAGCCTCTCCGTGGCCACCGATCCACGCTGGTGCTCCTCCATCCCTGCTGGAATTCTGGGAGGAACAGGTGGCCTCTGGTGGCTTTTGTCATCTCCAGAATTTCCCGGAAATCTGGGAGAGTTGGGAAAATCCCTGTCCAGCAGCCACTTCGGCAGCTCCAGGGTGGGATTTAGAGGAAACCTCAGGGATCTGGTGTTCCTGGTGTCCCAAACTGGGATTCTCCAGCCCTCCGGAGACATCGGGAATCCGGGATGATGGGAAGCCACCCGGGATTTTATTCCCGACATGGTTTCCCTGAGGGATTCTGGCTGCTCGCCCATGGATTTGGGAGACAGGGATCAAAGAGGCCGGGAGATCAAAGGCTCCCACGGAGCAGATGGATGAGAATCCCTCCTCCCGTTTTTTCTGGGATGCTTCATTCCAGTCCAGGATCCATCCCTGCTCCGTCCCTGTGTGTTCCTATCTCCGGATTCCTCCCAGGAATCCGTGGTGCTCTCAACGCTTGGATTACTCAGAATTCCCGGCTCGTTTTTCCAGCTGGAATTCCCCTCGTTCTCGTTTTACGGATATTTGACCTTCGGGAAGTTTAATGCCGGACTTGGAAGTGTTTTCCACAGGGTGGGACATAGTGGGATCCTGAATCCTGGAATGGTTTGGGTTGTGAGGGAGTTAAATCCCACCCCATTCCAGCCCTTCCATGGGCAGGGACACCTCCCATTGTCCCAGGTTTCTCCAAACCCCGTCCAGCCTGGCCATTCCATGACTCCATGATAAATATTCCTAAGGGGGAGGACTGATCCCATCCTTTTTTTCAGCGGAATCCTCATGAGGTGTTCCCACCATCCCGATCCAGCAGGGAACACCGAGGTGTCGCCTCTTCCCGGTGCTCGGAAAGGGAAATCAGTTCGGAAAGGGAAACCTGCATTCCCGGCTCTCCATGCTGGAATGCCGGGGTGGGATAACAACTCCTCGTGGAGCTGCTGGAGACGGCGCTTCCAGAGGGATCCTGCAGGGAGCGCAGGCTTTTCCTCGGAATTTCTGGCACCCGGCAGATCCTGAGAATCCCAGTGAAGGGTTTTCCCAAGGATTTTCAGCTGGAATGTGCCCTGGTGGGAGTGGGAGCCGCAGGGAAGTGGGATGGTTTACATTCCCATCCAACCTCTCGGAGAAGGAGGAGCCGATGTAAGGAACGGATGAGATTCCCAAATCATGGAATGTTCTTTATCCAGCCTCTCCTGCCTTAGTATCCCATTATCCCATAAATGGGACCCCTTTTCCAAGAAAACAACTTGCACTCTTTACAATAATCCATGATAAAAATATCCAGGAGCTGGATACCTGAAAAATTCCCGGATTTCCCTAGGAGTTTAAAGAAAAAAAGGGATTTTTGGCATCCCAGCTGTGCCATCCGTGGCTTTTCGTGCTGGAAAAGGGAAAATGGGAATGAGGAGCAGGAGGAAGGAGAGGAAAAGGTGGGATGGGGGTTGTTCCTTCCCATATTCCCACTGCATTCCTGTGCCGCATCCCATCCACTTCCATCGTGGATCCCATCCCAGATATTCCACCAGCAGCTTCCAGCTTCGCCCTGAGCTAAAAACCGGGAGATCTTTCCAGCTCAGGAGCCTGGAATATGAGTTGGGAATGAAGGGAATATTCCCAAGGGAGGGGAGCTGCAGGAATTGGGCTCTGCCGCAGGATTCAAGGATTTTCCCTGGAAGTGGGAACTCCGCTCCCGGGCTGTTGGATGCCTTCCCTTTTCCTGATTTTTAGCGTTATTTTGATGGAATACGGAGCAATCCAGAAGTTTGGGAAGTGTTGCACTGCAAGGCTCAAATCCATGCAGGAATGCTGCCAGAGGAGTTTTTGGGACAGGTTTTAACCTGGAATTTGGGACAAAGTCATTCCCTTTTTTCCAAGCCATCCTTCCTCTAGGAAGGGATGAGATGGAGAAAAATGGGAATTATCCCAATTTGGTGCAGCTGGAGCACCTCGGTAACCAACCAGAGCTGCTCCCATTCCCATTTTTTTCACTCCTTCCACCTGGAATTCATCCTGGCCGTTGTTTAAATCCAAGCCAGGCTGGGAGCTTGGTTTGATTCCCAAAAAAACCTTGGAGAGAGCTGGCAGAGCTGTGGTGCTCCGGTTATCCTGCTTTTCCAAATGTGAGTTTTTATTCCTTGTTAAAATAATTCCTTTGGCTGAGCGGGGAGGGAAAAGTGTGTGGGGAAAAGCCGGTGTTTTCCTGGATAACAAATTCCAAGTAAAACATGGATAAGGAGAGGAATTCCTGGTTATGCTCCAGGTTTTCCTGTGGGATTTGGAATAAAGGTCCTGGAGCAGCTTTTGTGGGGCTGGAGCGGGGCTCTGCTCCCAGTGCTGCCTCTGGAATTGCTGTGCCAGGTGCTTTTCCACGTTATTCCATAGGGACTGATGGAATTCCAAGGAATTAGGGAGGAAAAGGAGGTTTTAAGGACTTTGGAATCTCTGGAATGTGGCTGATTTAGCACAAGGGGAAGGATGTGGGGTTTGGGATAAGTTGTGACTTCCAAGAGTTATCCCAGGGAATCAGAATGTTTTGGAAAAGCCAGTGTTTTCCTGGATAATGGAGTAATTCCACATCAATTAAAACATGGATAAGGAGGGGAATTCCTTGTTATGCTCTAGCTTTTCCTGTGGGATTTGGAATAAAGGTCCTGGAGCAGCTTTTGTGGGGCTGGAGCGGGGCTCTGCTCCCAGTGCTGCCTCTGGAATTGCTGTGCCAGGTGCTTTTCCACGTTATTCCATAGGGACTGATGGAATTCCAAGGAATTAGGGAGGAAAAGGAGGTTTTAAGGACTTTGGAATCTCTGGAATGTGGCTGATTTAGCACAAGGGGAAGGATGTGGGGTTTGGGATAAGTTGTGACTTCCAAGAGTTATCCCAGGGAATCAGAATGTTTTGGAAAAGCCAGTGTTTTCCTGGATAATGGAGTAATTCCACATCAATTAAAACATGGATAAGGAGGGGAATTCCTTGTTATGCTCTAGCTTTTCCTGTGGGATTTGGAATAAAGGTCCTGGAGCAGCTTTTGTGGGGCTGGAGGGGGGCTCTGCTCCCAGTGCTGCCTCTGGAATTGCTGTGCCAGGTGCTTTTCCAGGTTATTCCATAGGGACTGATGGAATTCCAAGGAATTAGGGAGGAAAAGGAGGTTTTAAGGACTTTGGAATCTCTGGAATGTGGCTGATTTAGCACAAGGGGAAGGATGTGGGGTTTGGGATAAGTTGTGACTTCCAAGAGTTATCCCAGGGAATCAGAATGTTTTGGAAAAGCCAGTGTTTTCCTGGATAATGGAGTAATTCCACATCAATTAAAACATGGATAAGGAGGGGAATTCCTTGTTATGCTCTAGCTTTTCCTGTGGGATTTGGAATAAAGGTCCCGGAGCTTTTGTGGGGCTGGAGCGGGGCTCTGCTCCCAGTGCTGCCTCTGGAATTGCTGTGCCAGGTACTTTTCCAGGTTATTCCATAGGGACTGATGGAATTCCAAGGAATTAGGGAGGAAAAGGAGGTTTTAAGGACTTTGGAATCTCTGGAATGTGGCTGATTTAGCACAAGGGGAAGGATGTGGGGTTTGGGATAAGTTGTGACTTCCAAGAGTTATCCCAGGGAATCAGAATGTTTTGGAAAAGCCAGTGTTTTCCTGGATAATGGAGTAATTCCACATCAATTAAAACATGGATAAGGAGGGGAATTCCTTGTTATGCTCCAGGTTTTCCTGTGGGATTTGGAATAAAGGTCCTGGAGCAGCTTTTGTGGGGCTGGAGCGGGGCTCTGCTCCCAGTGCTGCCTCTGGAATTGCTGTGCCAGGTGCTTTTCCAGGTTATTCCATAGGGACTGATGGAATTCCAAGGAATTAGGGAGGAAAAGGAGGTTTTAAGGAGTTTGGAATCTCTGGGATGTGGCTGATTTGGGATCACTGAGGTCAAACCTAACCAAGGGGAAGGATGTGGGGTTTGGGATAAGCTGTGACTTCCAAGAGTTATTCCACGGCGTCAGAAGATTTCAGGAAAGTGGGAATGTGCTGGGAATTATTCTGGCTTTGGTGGTTTTTGGGTATTTTTATTTTCCTGCCTTGTTTCCGAGTTAAAAACCGGAAGAGAACTTCCAGAACTGAGCAGCTCCGCTGGAGGAGCTGTCACCGCTCCGAGACGTTTTCCAGCTCTTCCAAAACTCCGGATTCACGGAATCCGTCAGCCTTTGGAATCCGTCCTCGCTCTTTCCAGAACAAACGTTCGGTGGGAGGAGAGGGAAGGATGGTCCCGGATGGAGGCAGGACTTGGGTGGATGAGGAATGAGCCGCTCTCCGATCCAGCAGGAGCAATCCCGGCCTTTTCCGGGAATTCCCGGTTTTTTACCGTGGCAGGAAGGGAGCTGGAGGTGTTGGGAACGATTTATTTGGGATCGGCAGGGCTGGGTTTGCTTCTTGGCGTTGTTCCTGATCCCAGCTGGGCTCTATCAAACCCAAGTTGTTGCACTGTGACACCAATTAATTAATTACCAGTTAATTAATTACGCCTGGCTGTGGGTGTGGATGGAGCTGGGATTTTTTGGGATTTTTCCTGTGCAGGGCCAGGAGCTGGATTTGATCCTTGTGGGATCTTTGACCAGGGGTTCCTGATCCCAGCTGGGCTCTATCCGACCTTGTATTGGGACACCAATTAATTAATTAATTACCAGTTAATTAATTACGCCTGGCTGTGGGTGCGGATGGAGCTGGGATTTTTTGGGATTTTTCCTGTGCAGGGCCAGGAGCTGGATTGGATCCTTGTGGGATCTTTGACCAGGGGTTCCTGATCCCAGCTGGGCTCTATCCGACCTTGTATTGGGACACCAATTAATGAAATTAATTAATTAAATTAACGTCACCTGGCTGTGGGTGCGGATGGAGCTGGGATTCTTGGGATTGCCAGGAGCCGGATTGGATCCTTGCGGGATGTTCCGCGATTCCGTGAGTGTTCTGTGCCAGCGGAAAACGGGGCCGAAACGACGAAATTAAGAAGCGTTTTCCAAACTCGTGGGCTCTAACCTGTATCCATGGATTCCTGGGATGCTGGGAACACCCCAGAGCAGTACCTGCCCTTTTCCAGGCGCAGAATTCCACGCGCCAGCAGATCCCAGAGATCCGTGCTCAGCCAGGCCGAAAAGGTTTTGGAAGAACAAAACGCGAGGGGGGAAAAAAATTCCCCCACGGAATGGTTTGGGTTGGGAGGGACCTTAAATCCCATCCCGTTCCACCCCCTGCCGTGGCCGGGAACGCTCTTCCCGATCCCGGGCTGCTCCAAGCTCCGTGAGCACTAATTGGATCTCGTTAGTTTAATTAATCTCTCCGGTTTTGCCTTATGGGGAAGCTTAGCTTTACCTCAGGCACCGCAACCCCCGGAATTTTCCCGCTGCGATCCCAATCCCGAGAAAAAGAACATCTTGTGCCCACGGCTACTCCGTGCTCAAAAAAAAAACCACCCAAAATCCCAAAATCCCTCAGACTTCCGGGGTTTTTTAGAAGTGCTGTGTCAACACCCTGGAACCAAATTCCCATCCGGAGAGAAATCCAAGGGGATTTTTCCTGTGGGTGTTCCCGCTTCCCCTGAGAGCCCTTTCCTGGGAAGGCCGCTCCTGAACGTCTTTAAAGGGTTGTGGGAATGAAGGCAGGCGTTCCATGAGGGCGTTTAAGGAATAAACGGGATCCGTCCTTCCCGTGTTTGCCCGGGAAAGCTCTGGGATTCTTCACTTTGGGGTGGGATTTTTCCAGCTGACTTCTGGGAGAAACGGAGGTTCCACGTGCTCCGCTCGAGCTATCCAGGGAATATGTGCCCCTTTCCCTCCCTCCCGCACCAGATGGAGGAATATTAAATAAAGCTCCGACTTTTTTGGGAATGCTGAGGGATGTTTGGGATGGCAGAGCGTTCCCGGCTGCCTGGTTTGGAATTTCTGGGAAGGGCTGGGATGGGAAAGAGCTGCTGAGCACAGAGAGGGCCTTGGAGGCTGGGAAAAAATTCAGATCTGGTGCCTGTGGAATTGTTGAGGCTGGAAAAGCCCTCCAAGATCAAGGCCACCCCTGTCCCCAAGTGCCGCATCCGCAGGGATTTTAAATCCCTCTGGGATGGGATTCCAGCACTGCCCTGGACACCCGAGGAGCCCTTTCCTTATCCAGACTCTTCAGTCGGATATTTGGTCAGGAAAAATCGGTTTTGTGGGAGAATTAATGTCGGCTTCAGGCCTGGAGGGACAGGACACAGGGAATGGCTTCCCAGTGCCAGAGGGCAGGGATGGGTGGGATCTTGGGAATTGGGAATTCCTGTCTGGGAGGGTGGGGAGGGGCTGGGCTGGAATTCCCAGAGCAGCTGTGGCTGCCCCTGGATCCCTGGAAGTGTGTCCAGGATGATTTGGTGCTCCCTGAGCTGTGCTAATGGATTGGGAGTGGTTGGGAATTTCCTCTGCTCCAGGTGCTTGTGTTGGTCTTTTTTTTATGGAAAATGACATCAGGATCCTTTGAGAAAAGCGGGAACGAGGTGGTGGTGTTGGATTGGGAATGTGGGGAAGTTTGAGAGCACTTTGGGATTCATTTCAACTGGAATGGGAAGAGGAATTGGGAGATGGAGAATTGTGGAGCTGTGAATGGGAATCATTCCCTGGAGAGGGACTGGGGACAAGGCCTGGAGGGACAGGACACAGGGAATGGCTTCCCACTGCCAGAGGGCAGGGATGGGTGGGATCTTGGGAATTGGGAATTCCTGTCTGGGAGGGTGGGGAGGGGCTGGGCTGGAATTCCCAGAGCAGCTGTGGCTGCCCCTGGATCCCTGGCAGTGCCCAAGGCCAGGCTGGACCCTGGGGCTGGGAGCAGCCTGGGATCATGGAAGGTGTGAGGTTGGAATGGGATGTCTGTGCTGGAGGTCTGTGGATTTTCCTGTAGGAACTCTGTGAGACACCTCCAGCATTCCCAAAGGATCCAGTCCCTGGCGTTGCTCAGATCCCACTTTTAGAAAGTTTCTATTTGGAGTTGATTTGGGACCAGCTCTTGAAAGTTTGGATCCAGGTGGGATTTGGGCTCTGCTCCCAGGGAACAGGGACAGGAGGAGAGGGAACGGCCTCGGGCTGGGCCAGGGGAGGCTCAGGCTGGACACCAGCAGGAATTTCCCCATGGAAAGGGCGCTCAGGCCTTGGCAGGGGCTGCCCAGGGAGGTTTGGAGTGCCCATCCCTGGAGGGATTTAAATTCCATGTGGATGTGGCCTTGGCAGTGCTGGGAACGGTTGGACTCCATCTTGGAGGGCTTTTCCCACCTTAATGATTCCAAGTGGGAACAAAATCCCGCACGGAATGAGATCCCCTCAGGGTTAAGTTCTCTCCATCGGGATTCCGAGTTTCCAGCTGCTCACTGAGAGCAGGAATCGCCTCTTCCCTCCTCAGAAAATTCCTTGTTTAATGAGCTCCTCGTGGTGAGGATGTTATTCCACATCCAAATGTTCCTAAAACTCCCTAAAATCCCTGAAAAACCACCCAAACCTGGAATTTTCATGGATCAGCTGGAATAAAGGTTTTTTTCCTGTATGGGCCCGAATTTTCTGGATGCTCCAGATGTGGCTGATCTTGGATGCTCACATCCAGGGAAACTCAGGATTCCTGGAATGTTAAAACCCTCAGAGTCTGGGAAGAGAAGGGTGATTCCCTAATTTAAAAGGACGATGTGATGGGAATATTTAGGTTGGGAAGGGAACAGGAGAAGCGGAGAATTCCAAGGAAACAAAGAGCTTTAGCAGGGAGTGGAAATCTGAGCTGTTTTCCCATTTATTTTTTCCCTTGGATCCAGAATTCCTTGTCCCCAAAGCCTTTAGGGTGGGTTTGTGCATCCCCTGGCCCGGTGGGATCCCAGCTCCCGGCACATTTTCCAAGGATTTCTGGCCATGGGAATAATAACAATAATAATAATAATCAGCATGACCTGAGGGAGCAGTCATGGTTTTATGGAATTTAAGGAAAAAAATCCCGACAAAAAGAGAGGGATTATTAATTACCGTAAGAGGCATTAAAGGATCACTTGGATTTCATGGAAGATTCAGGAGAGCTGATAACCCGGAGCTCGTTTTTTGTGGGAATTCCACCAGCTCTGAGCTGTCCAAATCCGGGGCGGTTTCCAGGAGGTCCTGGGGAATGTTTCCCGCTTTTATTTCTAGGGGAGATGCAGAGAAATTGGGAATTTCAGCAGGGAATTTCAGCGGGGTTTGTCGGCTTGGTGCCTTTTTAAACGGGGAAGGGAAAATGAGGATTATGGGGAAAAGTGGGAATCCGAGGATGGTGCTGCCCGAGTTTTCCTTGGAATTCTCCAAGGTGCATCAAAGAAATCCCCTTAAACTTAAACAGAGGGAGAGGTGGGAAACTGGGATGGAATCCGGGCGTCCAATGTGGGTCACGGCTGAGGATATTCCCTAATTATCTTATGGGAAAATGTAATTTTGTTAGAATCCCGGAATTCTGGAATGGTTTGGGTAGGAAGGGATTTTAAGGCTCATCCCAACCGTGTCCAGGGACACTCCCACCATCCCAGGTTGCTCCAATCCCATCCAGCCTGGCCTTGGACACTTCCAACACTCCTTTCCCAGGGAAAACTCTGCTTTTCCCACGTTGGAATTCGACGGAATCCTGTGCCCGGGGACAAACCCTTCCCGAGCTTTCCCTGCTCCGGGCACCTCTGCGGGGTTTTGTGTAGGGCTGGGACATTTTGGGGGCCTTAGGGAGCCCAAAAAATGCCAGGAGTTGGTTCAGGGCACGGCGTGGGATCAGGAGAACATCCCAGGAACATTCCCCACTTAACCCTGGAGGAATTCCAGGGGCTCCAAAAGGACGAAAGACAAAAAAAAAAAAAGNCTCCAAAAGGACGAAAGACAAAAAAAAAAAAAAACCCTAAAACAAAGCCGGCTGAGGTTTTTCCGGGGATGTTTTCCCCGATCCCTGCCAGGTAAAACAGATCTGGGAGGTGTCAGGAATTCGTTCCCGCTGGGATTTGCTTGCGTGCTTTTATTTCGGGATCAATCCCGGATTTCCTCTCCTCTCCGGGGTCTCTGAGCAGGGTTGGAGTGGGGGGGAATTGGGGGGGGGAATTATGCAGGGCCTGGAAAATAGGGATGGGGAAGTTGGGAAAGGGAGCGGGGTAAGGACAGAGCAGCAGGAAATGGGCAAGGATTTGGAGCAGCTCAGGCTGGGAATGGGAATTTTTTTGCTCCAAACCCCTTTGGGAAAAAGGGGATTTGCTGTGTCCGAGAGGAAATTGTAACTTTGATTTTCCCGCATGGATGGGGAGAACGCTCCCGGGGTTTATTCCCAACCTCTGGCAGTGGGAAGCCATTCCCTGTGTCCTGTCCCTCCAGGCCTTGTCCCCAGTCTCTCTCCAGCTCTCCTGGAGCCCCTTTAGGCCCTGCAAGGGGCTCTGAGCTCTCCCTGGAGCCTTCCCTTCTCCAGGGGAACATTCCCAGCTCTCCCAGCCCGGCTCCAGCCCTTGGATTTTAACGCAGCTGTGGCCAAGGGATTTCTTGACTCCCTGTCCCAGGAAAATGAGGATTTCTCCTCCCATCCCATCCCATCCCAGTCTGCTCCTCACTGCCACGGAGCTCTTCCTCATCCCGGTGTGTCTTCCAAAGGCAGGAAACCTGGAATTCTCTGTGCCTCTGAACCTGTGCTTGGGTCTGGTTTGGCTCTTCCTGGCAGGAATTGCTTTGGGAAAACAAAACCCAAATAATCTCTGCCGTTGTACCGGGAAATGGATTCCTGGGAATTCTGGGAGAAGGCACGGAGAGTTTGGATGTTGCAATAGTTCCGCTTCTCCCTAAAAACTGAATTTTTGGGATCACATCCCAAAAAATCCCATCCCTTTTCCCATGGCAGGGACAGCTCCCAGTGTCCCAGGCTGCTCCCAGCCCCAGGGTCCAGCCTGGCCTTGGGCACTGCCAGGGATCCAGGGGCAGCCACAGCTGCTCTGGGAATTCCAGCCCAGCCCCTCCCCACCCTCCCAGCCAGGAATTCCCAATTCCCAAGATCCCACCCATCCCTGCCCTCTGGCAGTGGGAAGCCATTCCCTGTGTCCTGTCCCTCCA
>VXAZ01004871.1:12503-62778 GCA_013399875.1 Gymnorhina tibicen | reverse complement strand
TCCATCCATCCATCCATCCACCCATCCATCCATCCATCCTTTACTCTTCATTTACCCCCATTCCCCCTTTTCCCCACCCAGCGCCCGCATCCCCAGCTCCACGCACCTCCCGCCTCCCCTCTCCTTCCCTCCTGCCCCCGCGGCTGCGATTCCCCGCACTCCAGGCGGGATGCGGCTGGGCTGGACCCTCTCCCGGCAGGATCAGCTCCCGGCCGGGGCAGGGCGGTGCCGCTGCCGTTCCCTCCCAGCTCCAGATCAGAGCATCACTTCAGTGCATTCCGTCTGCCAACGAAATCGCTTCCCTGGGTGCCGCCAATCCGCCGGCCCTCGGCTCATCGTGGCCATGCCGTTAATCTCCAGCCCAGCCTGGCCCTGGCCGTCCCCCCAGCACGGCTCGGTGACAAGCCCACCCTGGGTGTCCCCACTGCCGCGCCAAAGCGGGTCTGAGAGGGGCTTTCCTGCAGCACGCGACCCTCATCACCCATCGGAGAATCCCCACGGGAGGAGGAAGGGGCTGGGTGCTGGAGGGGCCCGAACCCGGCTGCTTCAGCCCTCCCAGTGGGTGCCCCTCGCCGCAGGCACTGGGTGCTCGCCGGGGTGGCACTGAGCTTCTCCTGTCCCCCTGCTCAAAGGTGACACCGGGCATTTTGCACCACCTCAAGGATGGGTTTTGCTCGGGGCCGTGCTGAGCGTTGAGTCGGGTGGGTTTGGGGTGGGTTTTCCCTGTGAAATGTCCTGATCCTGCTGCGAACCCCAGAGATTCTGGAGGGGTAAAGTCTGGTGCTGTTTCAGGGTGAGTAAAGCCCCTTCCCCTGTGCCTCACCCAAGCAGCCCAGCTCATGCCACTCCAGCTGCTGGATCCTTCTGGATCCTTGGCAAAAATCCCCTTTTCCGCTTGTTGGGGATGGCAGGGGGATGCAAACCTTCACCTTTCCCAGCAGGAAACAACTTCCACGAGTCGCAGGAGCAGAAAGCCCCTCAGTGCTGCTGTTGCCGAGCAGAGGGGCACCCATGGGTGCTTTCCAGGGTTTGGCACCTCTCCTGCGGCTCCCGGCTCTCTGGGAGATGGGAAAACAGGCAGGGCAAGCAGGATGGGGTGGCGGGGGCTGGAGCTGGGCTCAGCATTCCCACAGCCCCAGGGAATTCTCTACCTGGCTCCTGGACAGCTTCCATCCCGGGATGTGGATTCTGCCTGTCCCCTATCCAGCGCTAATCCTTTTATGAGCCCTCTAAGCTGCTTAAACTCCCCTGTGTCCCGCAGCAGAGACTTCCAGGGTGGGCCGGGAGCGTTCCCGCATCCCTTGAGCCCCAGAGAAAGTGTCTGGGGGCCACTTTCACGGCTGGAAAAAGCCCCCGGGTCCTGGCACGCTCCAAAGCCCCCGAGGGGAAAGGGGGCTGAGTCATTCCCGGCAGCGGAGCCGTCACATCCACACCTTTCCTCGCCGTCTGACGCCGGTAATTTGGGCTCCGCTGCTCGGGAGCCGCTTGGGAGCGGCTGCAATCAGCGCAGGGAATGGGGGATGCGGGGAGCCGAGGGGAGCGGGGGGGATCCAACCCTCCCGGGAATTCCTGGCAGCCGCTGGAGAAGGCAAAGACCTTGAGATGTCTTCCAGGATCCCGCAGCTGCCAGCACAGCCCGTGCCGGGGACCGGCCGCCTTTCCCAGGAAGGTTTCCATGGGTTTTCCCTCGGCTTGCAGTGGGATAATGGGATCCCTCCAAGGGGCTTGGGCGGCTCTGCCCCTCGGCTGGCTCTGCTCTGCTCAGTCCTGGAGTTATTTTTTTAAGGCAAAAGCAGTTCAAATGAAGGGCAAAGTGGGATTTCCGAAGGGCCCTGGGCGCTGCTGGGGTTTGCACGAGGTGGCACCAACATCATCCGCGTCACCTGTCCGCCAGGTCTGGAGAAACTTGGTCTGGGCCGGCTTTGAGGACGTGCACAGTGCGGGTGGCACCCCTGGGTGGGTGATGGGTGACAGACTGGCTGTGACACCACCCTTAAGGCAGGTGTGGGGGCAGAGCGGGTCTGGGGGCTGCTTTGGCCGCCTTCCCCGGGTGATCTGGGGGCTGAGGGCGCTAGGAAAGCCTCGATGATGATAAATACGTGGTGGGATCTGCCAGCCAAAAACCAGCCTGGATCCAGCTTTCGGTAACGAGCCTCTGGAGGAAGTCGGCATCCGTGCCTTGGGAAGCTGGGATGAAGCTGGGATGAAGGCAGCTCTCCCTGCTCCTGTTAAAGGGTCCGTGCTGGTTCAGGCAGTGCTGGGGTGGGTGAGCAGCGCTTCGGGCTCCGCAGGGACAATGCGAGGCTGGATGTGGCTTCGACACACCCTGGACACCCCATGCCATGCCGAGGGCGTTTGGTGGGGTTGGTGCCACCCATCAGGAGGCACAATCCTGCTCGAGGTGCCGGGGCCTCCCGCGCGTTTGGTTTGTGGGACACAAGCCCAGCCGGGCTCTTGCCACCCTTCTGAGAGGTCTGGGTGCTGAAGCTCCAGCTCCTCCTTGTCCCGCTCCGGCCTGGATCTGTGTTCCCTGCTCGGGAGCTGTTCCAGAGGGGGATGCCCCACGCTAACCCGCACTCTCCACCCCCTTTGCAGCCCACGCCAAGGGCCCGGCCCCCAGCCCTGAGCCCGCCGAGCCCCCCGGTGCCATCCTGCTGCCCGTCAGCTACCGCCTGTCCAACACCCGCCTGGCCTTCTTCCTCAAGGAGCTGGGAGCCAGCCCGGCGGGCAACGGCAGCGCCCCTCTGCAGCGCTCCGAGCCCTTCGTCGTCTTCCAGACCAAGGAGCTGCCCGTCCTCAACGTCACCCTGGGGCCCTTCAGCACGGGGCTGGTGCTGCCCAAGGAGCACCTGCAGCCCTCCAGCACCCTGGAGGTGCCCGACCGCCTCACCGTCAACTGGAAGGTGCGCGCCTTCATCGTCCAGCCGCGGCTGGTGGCCAGCCAGCCCGTGGTCCAAGTGCTCTTCTACGTGGCCGGCCGGGACTGGGACGACTTCGACGTGACCGACCGGCTGCCCTGCGTGCGGCTCCACGCCTTCCGCGACGCCCGCGAGCTCAAGAGCTCGTGCCGGCTGCGGGGCAACCTGGCCATGTGCCTGGTGCAGGCCGAGCTGCCCCACGCCTGGTTCGGCCCCTCGGCCGTGCCGCTGGGCAGGAGGAAGAGCCCCGAGAGCCTGGAGGTGGTGCCGGGGGAGAGCCAGCAGGCCGAGCTGTACTACACCCTGCACGCTCCCGACGGCGCCGGGCAGTGCCTTGGGGACGCGGGCTCTCGCCGCGGGGCCGGCGGGGCGCGCACCGAGGGTCCCACGCAGCACCCGCTGCTGCGCATCGGCAGCGTCAGCCTCCTGCAGCCCCCGCCCGCGCCGGCCCTGCAGGAGCACCACCTGGACGGCAACGTCTTCATCCGCCTGCCCGACAAGCCCCTGAAGCCCGGGGAGGTGCTGAGCATCCTCCTCTACCTGATGTCCAACTCCACGGTGGAGCACTTCACCCTCAGGTGAGGGCGCCGGGGGTGTTCCCGCTTCCCTTTTCCAGGGGGTGGTTGTGAAAAGGCGGCTGCGGGCGGGGAGGGAGCGGGTTGGGAGGATGTGGGTGCTCGCGGGGTCTGCTGGAGGCTGGAAGGAGCAGGTCTGGAAGCGGGAATGTCCGGAATGTGGTTTTGCGATGGGAACTTCCCGCAGCAGAGGGGAGGGCTCTCCTCGCGGGACACCTCTGCACCGCTGCCTGCGCTCTCCCAGCACTCCCAGCGCTCCCAGCCGCACCGGGATTCCGCCAGTAGCTGCGGGTTTATTGCCAGCCCCTTTGGGGACAAGGTGTGGCACGGCCGCGGGGCTGCCGTGCCCCGTGTCCCCTCCTCCTGCCCCAGAACCAGGCGGGAGCAGAATGGGGCGGTGGGCAGGGGGTGCTGAGCACCCCGGTGTGGGCAGGTGAGCAAGGGGGACCCCGGTCGCTGTGCGGCCCTGGAGATGGGGACACAAGCCCTGGCCACGCATCTTCAAAGGGCACTCGAAGGTGTCCCTGCGGCCTCTGGACCGGTAGGGAGCCCCTGGAACGGGGGATGTGGTTCTCCTGTGCCCCAGGGGTGCCCAGTCTCACTTGGGTCAGGGCTAGAGGGCCAAAATCCTGCTGGAGGGGTGATTGCAGGGACAAAATGCCGTGAAAAAGAGCAGCTGGCGCGGGCTGTTGCTGCCAGCCTGGAGGATGCTTCCCACAGCCTGAAGGGATCGGGGTAAAACTCCTCCTTGGCAGGGTATCCAAGGAGATCCGGGGGTGCCGGAGGGTGAGGGTCCATCCCTGGCTGTCGCTCTCCGCAGGGTGAAGGCCAAGAAAGGCGTGAACCTGCTCAGCACCAAGTCCAGGAGCGGGCAGTGGCTGGTGAGCTCGGAGCTGCTGACCGGCGGCAAACACTCCACGGCCACCGTGGACGTGTCCAGGGCGGACGGGGCCGGGCCCAGGTAAGGGCTGCACCTCTGGGAATGCCAGGGAAGTGCTGGGATTCGCCCTGGAGCCGTTGTCCCTTTGCCCCCTGCCCTGGGTGGCTGCAGTGCCGCGTGCGTGCCGGCCGGGGAGACGGAGGGTTTTAGGGCTGAGCTGTGAAGCCATGGGGGATTCCTTAGTCTGGGATGGAAGAATTTTAATTTTTTTAAATTAAAAAACTAAATTTCTGCCCGAAGAGGGGCAGCAGCTCTTTGCTGTCCATCCTGGTGTCTCCTCTGGGAAGGAAGGGGAGCAAGGCGAGGTCCCGTCTGAACCCCAAAGTGGTGGATGAGTGTTGGATGGGGAGCAGGGTCCAAGCCAGCGCCTGAGACGGGCAGTTCTGCCCTGCACACACATTCCTGGTGCTCTGGGAAAGGCTCAGATCCATTGAGGAGAGCCTGGAGATGGAAATGAGAACGATCCGAAGGAGAAAGGACCCGCAAAGCCAAGCTGGGAGCCCAGAGGGTGCTTGGCCTGAAGAAGGGGAGACGTGAGATGGGCAGGACACGGCAGGCGAGGGCTGGGGATGGGCACGGGGTCAAAAGCAGCAGCAGGAAAGACTCGGAAGTGCTGGAAAACAACAGTGACATCTCTGTCACTGGGAAAAGGGACTCGAGTGTCTCCAGGAGCTGGGTTAAAGCCACTTGACGTGCTCATTCCTGCCCTTTGCGATGGAAATCTCCCCACGCCTCTGCCCCAAAACCGAGCGAAGCTGGGGCTGGACTCCCGGGAAAAGGAGACCCTCAGCTCCGCCTGCTCTGGCGTGACCCCAAAGCTCTGCAGAACCCCTTTCCTACCAGGAAGGCGGATTTTCCTTCACCCCCCACCCTGCAAACGCACCCACAACATCCAAACCCGCAGCCTGGCTGATCCGGGACTCTCCCCTGGGGCCACCAGCCCCCCGTCCCCTGCACGCCCACCCTGCAGCCGGCAGCAGGATCCTCTCCCCCTTCCCCCTCTGCCGCTGCCAGCGCCGCTTCCAATCAGCCCGCAAAGGTTAGAGACGGGGGAGGAATTTAAAGTGATTACAATCACCTTTTAGACAAACAACTCCATCAAATATTAAGCAATGGAGAGGATGAATGACTCGGAGCCGTGTTGCCCTCGGGGCTGTGCAAACAGAGGAGTTGCTGCGCTGGGGCTCTGGGGGCTTTTGGCAGTGCTGGCTGTGCAGGGAGGGGCTGAGAGCCCCGAGTTTTGGGGTGAGAATGGCCAGTTTGGGGTGGTTTGCACCCCAGCAGGTGCACCCTAAAGTATTCTCCCAATGTGGGCAGCCTGGCTCGTGTCTCTTCTAGAGCAGACGGTGCTGGGGCAGGGCAGAGGTGGGTGGCTGGGCCTGGAAGGGCTCCTGGGACACCTCGGGGCACCCCATGGCCACACCACCCCTTGGCTCTGCTTGGCCTTTGGACCTGCCCCTTCCAGCTGGGTTTGATATTCCTGGCCTTGGAAGAGCAGCCAAATCTGCTTTCCACACCCCGTGGCCTTCAGTGATTCACCTTGAACCCCCGGAGCTGCCTTGGGGGCACTGCAAGACCCCACCAGCCCCCGTGGACCAGCTCCACCGCACGGCCCATCGCGGCCGCTGTGGGATCAGGGAGCAGGAATCAGGGAGCAGGGCTTGCCGTGGCCTGGAGCAGCTCCAGCTTCTCGCTCTCCTCTCTCCCTGCTCCCTCTCACTCATCAGGTATCGATCAGAGAGAAACCTGGCTGTGTCCTGCAGCCCCGGATCGATGGGACCTTCTCAATTGCTGCTGCGCTGAGATGAAAGAGGAGCCAGCCCTGGCTTCCCCTCCGCTGCAATTCCGCTTTCCCTCCCCGCCGCGCCGCCTCCGGGGGGGCTTTTACCGGCGCTGTGCTTTGGGGGGGCTCCGGGGTTTCCGCCAGGGCTGTTCGGTTTTTGGGGAGCGGTGAAGTTCGGCTTGGGGCAGGGTTGAGCCCTGAGTCCCTCCAAGGATTTGCAGGGCAGAGGCAGAGCTGGGAGGGCAGGATCAGGTCCGGGGAGGTTTGGTTGTGGGGATGGGGTGTGGGAGTAATTTGTGCTGCTGTAGGGTTGTGTCCGAGCCGTGATGCGGACGGACACCGACTTGTCCCCTCAGCCTGGCACCACGTGCTGGGTTTGGCATCCTCTCCACCCCAGAGGTCACTCCCTGTCCTTCAGCTCCATGTCCTGCTGTCCCCAGCCCTGGCATTGATTTGTGTGTGTTTGCTGAGCTGGTGGTGCCAGGGCTGTTCTCCCCTGCTGGTTCTGTCCACCTCCCCTGTCCCCTGTCCCTCACAGGCTGGGGGACAGCCCCAAACCCCAGCTCCGTCCCAGCTTCTGCCTGGGCTTGAACCTCTTTCTCTCGTGCCTCAGTTTCCCCATGGGATCCCCTTGGAAGGGGCTTTAAAATCAACAGCTTGGGCTGGGCTCCTGTGCTGACACTTACTGGTCATTCCTGAGTGCTCTGGGATCTGACCCTGTGGGACATCTGGGATCCGGGTGTGGGACACTTGGGATCTGACCTGTGGGACACTTGGGATCCAACCTGTGGGACACGAGTGTCCAGGCAGGAGCAGTAAATCCATCCATGCCGCTGGGAAGACGGAGTCAGGGAGACAAGGCCAGCACCTGCAGCCACCCACTGTCCCCTGAGCCCCACACGCCCGCCCTGTCACCCAGCAGCCCTGGCAGAGCTGATGAGGTTTCTTTGTCCTGCTGGGAGAGGCGGTGAAAAACATTTCTCTCTCCCACTGGGGAGATTCCCATGGGAATCTGCAGGATCCCATCGGAGCGGCCCCTGGCAGAGGTGGGGGTTAGGGCTGCTGGGTTTGGGTGGCACCCACGGCACAGTCCCCCTTGTGCCTGGGGACACCAAGGAGACCTGCTGGGGACTCTGCGGATGGCCCGGGGTGTCTGCGGGACCTGGGACAGCCACCTCACCGTGTCCCCTCCTGCTGTCCCCTGCCCAGGGATGGGGACTCCTCGTCGGAGATCATGCAGCTGGATTTTGAGATGGAGAACTTCACGAGCCAGTCGGTGACGCGCCGCATCATGTGGCACATCGACTACCGGGGCCGCAACCCCCCGCCCGACCTGGAGAAGGTGGTCACGGAGCTGACGGTCATCCAGAGGGACATCAGGGCCATCGTGCCCCTGGCCATGGTGAGCAGGTTCCTGCCCTCAGGTGTTACCTTCTTTGAGGGGTTGGGACCCCTGAGGGATTGCCCACCTGCCCTATAGCACCTCTCCATCCTTCCATCCATCTGTCCATCCTTCCATCTATCCTTCCCTCCGTCCATCTATCCATCCATCCCTCCATCCATCCGTCCATGCATCTATCCATCCATCATCCATCCCTCCATCCATCTCTCCATCATCCATCATCCATCCATCCCTCCATCATCCATCATCCATTCATCCCTCCATCATCCATCCCCGTGCCTTGGGAAGCTGGGATGATCGAAGTTCGGCTTGGGGCAGGGTTGAGCCCTGAGTCCATCTCTCCATCATCCATCATCCATCCATCCCTCCATCATCCATCATCCATTCATCCCTCCATCATCCATCCTCCATTCATCCCTCCCTCCATCCATCCATCAATCATCCCTCCATCCCTCCATCTATCCATCATCCATCCATCCTTCCTTCCATCCCACCCACACCCAGGTCCTTCCCTGCCCCAGGTGGGGCAGGCTGCTCTCTAACCTGATGGTGCCCTTTCCGTGCCACCCCCAGGACACGGAGATCATCAACACGGCCATCCTGACGGGGCGCACGGTGGCCATTCCCGTGAAGGTCATTGCCATCGAGCTGAGCGGCGTCATCGTGGACATCTCGGCCATGGTGGAGTGCAAGTCCAACAATGAGGACATCATCAAGGTGGGTGTCGGGAGGGGACTTTTGTGACCCTCAAGAGGGGCTGGGGTTCTCCCAGGGCTGCTGACCCCTACAGCACCCTGGGCTGGGGCTGGTGACCGAGCTGATGTGGCTCACAACCCCACCCAAACCACGCATCACCCCCTCGGTGGCTCCAGTCCGTGCAAGCTTCCCCTTCTGGGAGAAGGACAAGACACTTTTGTCACTGTCCCCGGAGAGGCCACGGGATGCTCGGACACTGGCAGCAGGCAGCAGCGGTAACTGTGGGTTATCACAGCACTCGGTGCTGATAAGGGGAAATGTCACCTTGTGGGCTGAGCTGCACATTCCCATCAGCGCCTGCACTCGGCCTCGGAGCGACATTTCTGTCCCGGCTGGATCAGCTGCTGGGCTGGGGACTGGTGAGACGGACGCTGGGCATGGTGGGGGGGAAAGAGGAGCTGAGGGGGAAGATCCAGATGGGAGAGGTGCTGGTGGGGCCCGTGCCAAAGGCTCCCTGCCCCAGCCACCGAGGCAGCCCCTGGTCCTCGAACTCTCCAATTTTCCATCACCAGCCCCGTTCATCCACACACATTGCTCCATCCCTGAATAAATCCATCTGCCCACCTGCCCGTGTCACTCTGCCACCATTTCCATCCATCCATCCACCCCCAGACATCATTCCCTTCTCCCGAACACCTCCCACCCCTCTCCCTGCGTGCACCCAGCCAGTTCTCCCTTTCCGTGATCCCGCTGGGTTGGGCAGAGGCAGGGAAGGGGTCTGGATTCTCCGGGGTCCGTAGCCCCTTCTCCCCTTTGCCACAGGGGTGACGGCAGATCCCTGTCCCTGCTGGGGTTTGCTGTCCACGGGGCCGTGTCACCCACCATGGGGGACACCCAGGGCCACAAAGTGCTCACCCAAGTTCTCGACTAAAACCGGGATCCGTGGGATTTACGGCACCGGCTCTAATTTATGGAGCCCGGTCCTCCCCGTCGTGATAAAACACTGGAGCAATAATACACTTCAGGATGGACTCCAAGACACTTAAACTGTTTAATGTGCTGCCTTTCTGCTCATAAATCTATTTACATTCTGTCCCCAGGCCTGGGGGGAGCAGGCACATGCCCAGGAGCCGGGATGAATAATGCAGGGAGCAGCCCTCCGGCCCCGGCTCTCATCCCGCTCCGAGCCCTGCGCAATTTCTCGCTGAGTTATTTGGTGTTTGTGTTGGAGCTTCATTTCCGAGGGAGCTCTCAGTTACCTGCTGAGATCGGGGAGGATGATTGCGGTGTCAGGGCTCTAAACCTGCTCCATAAATCACAGCTTACGGAGTGGGATGTGCTATCTGTTACTGTAAATAATTTAGCGTGAGGGCGGGCTGGGGAGCTGCCTCTCCCCGCTCTGGTGTGGCTCCCTGGTGGTTGCTCTCTTGTGTAACACGGAACTTGTCCTGGAGCCGGTGTGGACGTGGCTCCGAAGGATGTGGCGGGAGAGCACGAGTGGGAGATGCCACCCTCGTCCCCTTCTGTGGTGGCACAGGGTGACAAAGGTGTCCAGGAGGACATCGCCACTCAGGGTAGTGTAGAAATCAGCCCCCATTTTTAAAACGTGTGGCGACCTTGGGGGTCGTTGAGGGACACCCAGGGAGCGTGTCCCTCACACTCAAGACGCTCAGCCTCACCTGTGTGTGACCCTTCTGAGAACCCCACCACCCCACATCCCCCGGAGAAACCCCAGGAGCTCAGCGGGATGGATCCTCAGGAACCCTGCTCACCCACAGCCACCACCAGCACCGTGGTGGCTCTCCCCGCTCCTGGGGGCCTTGGAGAACGTGTGTCCCCTTGATCCCACGCTTGTCCCGGCGCCAAGCAGGGAACTCCTGGCCACAGCAGCGGAGGCAGCGGTGCCTTGGCTGGGAGCCCAGGCAGCCCTCAGCCTCTCTCTTCCTGACACCTCGCCGTAAATCCGGGAAGTTTCGCCGAACAAGCTTCATTTCCAAGCTAATCTGCAGTCACTCCATCTTCGGGACAGGCCTGGTGTGCAGGGATTTTTTGCTGTCATAGTTTCAGCCCCCCCCCGGCTGCAGAGCAAGTGGTGCCCGGAGGGACGTGCCGGGGGGTTTATTAGCCAAGGTAACGCCAGCAGAGCCCATCGTGTTTATTGTGATAAATGGCACCATATCCAGAGATCCTCGGCTGCAGGACTCACCCGGGAGCTCATCTTTATTCAGGCGTTGCCTCGCCACAGATGAGATTGTCTTGTCAGACCTGCTGAGCTGGTAGCTCTGATAGGAAGCCAAGGAACAAACCCTCCTGCGTCGCCCTTCCCTCCCGTGCTCAGGGAGCAGGGATGTCCCAAGGAGGCATCCTGGGCTCTGCCTCCTCCACCAGCCCCGGGGGACCACGGGCACCTTGCAGCGGGCTCCTGGAGCCGCTGTAGAAGTCAAACCCTGCTGTGGGCTCAGAAATGCAAAATTCCTGCATCTGGTTGCCCACAGGTGGTCAAGGAATAGGTTGGGAGGGAGACAGGGATGCTGTCACCTCTGCAGCCTGGCCTCAACCCTTCATCAGCCGTCAGAGAATCCAGGGATTCCCGACTGCTGGAAATCAGCCCTTCTGTGCTGGTGAGGTGCTCAGTGCTGCCGGCTGAGCTCTGTTCTTCTCCAGCATCCCACAAATGGGATGCAGTCCCCGACAGGGGATCGGGGTTGGGCCATGGGGCCGCTGCAGACGAGAGGCTGGAGTCCCCTTCTGGTTGTCTCCTGCCACCCCGGCTGGGAAGGAGCTGTTGACTGGTGACCTGAGCTCAAACCCCGGGAGATGCTGCCCTGGTGTCCCCTGAACTCCTTAATTGGCTCAGGCAGGTGTTAATGAGTGACCCCCCGCAGGATGGATTTGTTTTATAGCGAATTTCGCTAATGGCGTTTGCATAAGTGGGAATTGAAACGGGAAGAGGGAAAAGAGGAGCAGGAAGGTTCAGTCAGACTGCAGGAATCTCGCTCTGGGGTGAGCAGGAGGGACAGGGACAAGGCAGTGGTGGGTACAGGCACGTGGAGGGGGCTGTGCTCGCTGCCCGTGCCCTCTGGAGGGGATTTTGGGGCAAATTTCCAGGTTGAGCAATTTGCAACCTCTGTGAAGCACCCGTGGGTGCCTCTAGCTCAGGGACAATATAGTGTGCAGGCCAAAGAGAAACTGAGGCACCAAATGGACGTTCTTGGGTGGTGGGTCTATCCATCATCTGGCAGGAGGACCTGGGTCAGGGGGCACTTTGCATGATGACACAGGGTGTGGATCTGTGCCTCAGGAGGACCTGGGTTGGGGACACTTTGCATGGTGGACACGGGGTGTGTGGATCTCCCTCTGAGCAGGATCTCCAGGAGGAGGGACCATCCCTGCTCCAGGGGCCGGGGTGAACTGGATTCATGCCGGGTGAAATTCTGCTCCTCCAGCACTTCCAGCCTCCTGCCGGGATCTCTGTTGTGTCTACAGGACCATTCCCGTCCTCTCTTGTCCCACAGGTTTCCAGCAGCTGCGACTACGTCTTCGTCAGCGGGAAGGAGTCGCGGGGCTCCATGAGCGCCCGGGTCACCTTCACCTACGAGCACCTCTCGGCCCCGCTGGAGATGACGGTGTGGGTGCCCAAACTGCCCCTGCACATCGAGCTCTCGGACGCCCGGCTGAGCCAAGTCAAGGGCTGGAGGGTGCCCATCCTGCCGGACAGGAGGTGGGTGCTGCGGAGCCGCACCGGCCAGCCTGGAGAAGGCGAGGTGGAGGTGGTGGTCGTGGGTTGATTGCCTTCATGAGGAGGTTTTAAAGGTGGTGGAAGACAGAGGCATCTCAGGGGTCCTCTGAGAGGTCATGGGCACAGGTTATGGGGAAGGAGAAAAGTTTCACAGGGAGGTTGGTGGAGAACATCCCTCCTTGGCAGTCATCAAAAGTTCCCTGGATGGAACCGGGAACAGCCAAGCTCCAAAGTCCCTTTTTTGATGTCTAGAGACCTCCAGGTGTCCATCCCAACCAGAGATATCTTGTCCTCTCAGCTGTCTAGTGGGCAGAGCTGCTGGTGACCCCGCTGTTGCCACGTCCTGCTAAATCCCTTGAACCCCTCCTGGACAACCCCTCCCGGCCCAGGAGCCACCATCTTTTTGGTGACATCGCATTTTTCCCCGCTTGGCCACCTTTCCTGGGGGGGCTGAAGAGCCGTGGCATGGGGAGCTTGGCAGCACTGCCCACTCACTGACCTGTCTGTCCATCCATCCATCCATCCATCCATCCATCCATCCATCCATCCACCCATCCCTCCACCCATCCATCCCGCAGGTCGGTGCGGGACAGCGAGCACGAGGAGGACGAGGAGGAGCGGAAGCAGAGCCGGGGCTGTGCCCTGCAGTACCAGCACTCCACGCTGCAGGTCTTCACCCAGTTCCACACCACGGCGGCCGAGGGCACGGGCCAGGTGGTCACCATGCTGGGGCCGGACTGGCTGGTGGAGGTCACCGACCTGGTCAGCGACTTCATGCGCGTGGACGACCCGCGAGTGGCCCACATGGTGGACAGCTCCACGCTGGCCGGGCGGGAGCCGGGCACCACCCTCTTCAAGGTACCCCTGGCCACCTTTCCCCGCCTCTTCCAGCCCGGCTGGGGGTGGCAGGCGGTGACGGGCACCTCGTCCCCTGCAGGTGGTGTCCCCGCTGGTGGAGGCGGTGCTGGGCGAGACGCTGGTGACGGTGGCGGAGGAGAAGGTCAGCATCACGGACCTGAAGGCCCAGGTGGTCTCCAGCCTCTCGCTGTCCCTCCACCCCAGCCCCGGCAACAGCCACACCATCATCGCCCGCACGTCCGTGCAGCAAACCCTGAGCTTCTTCAAGCAGGTGAGGCCGGGGGGGGGAGGGGCATCCGGGCTTGGGGGGGGAGCTTGGGGTGCAACCCCCTCCTCCCAAATCCTGCCCACACTCTGCCCTCACAGCACCTGCTGTCCTCTCGACAGCCCGGTGACCCCAAAACACCCCAGAAACCTTCACAGAGACCGGTGACCCCCTCCTGGGGACAACCATGGGGACAGAAAGGGAGGGATGGAATCCTGTACAGCTCCGGGCCCAGCTCTGGGTAGCCACATCTGGCACCGCTGGGATCTGGGTTGAGCCTGGGCAAGCACGGGGAACGTGGAGGGAAGAGCAGGCTAAGGAGCAGAAGCAGGGAATGGTTGGAACAAGACGCAGGGATAAAGGGTGAGTTGGAGAGAAGGACGGAGAGGCGGACGGGGGGATGGACAAAGGGGTGCAGGTGGGACTGGCCTCCTGCTGGGCAACCGGTGCCTGTGTTGGTCCCGCAGGAAGCGCTGCTGAGCCTGTGGATTTCCTACAGCGACGGCACCACGGCGCCCCTGTCCCTCTACGACCCCAAGGACTACAACCTGGTGGTGAGCAGCCTGGACGAGAAGGTGGTGTCGGTGACCCAGGACCGGGCGTTCCCCTTGGTGGTGGCGGAGAGCGAGGGCGCGGGGGAGCTGCTGCGGGCGGAGCTGGTCATCTGCGAGAGCTGCCAGAAGACCAAGCGCAAGAGCGTCCTCTTCACGGCCTTGGCCACCGTGCGCGTCCACTTCGGGTCCGAGGAGGACCCCACCTACGACTACGACCACGTGCCCAGCAGGCCGGGGCTGGGCGAGGCGGGGGCGAGCACCACCCTGCGGGCAGAGGTGGACAGGAAAGCGGACCCGAGCGAGGACAGCCGGATGTCCAGCGCGTCTCACCCCACCGAGGACTTCCCCACCATCCCCACCGGCTTCGTGCAGGTGACGCGGGGGCTGACGGACCTGGAGATCGGGATGTACGCCCTGCTGGGCGTCTTCTGCCTGGCCATCTTGGTCTTCCTCATCAACTGCATCGTCTTTGTGCTGAAGTACCGGCACAAGCGCATCCCGCCGGAAGGCCAGACCAACATGGACCATTCCCACCACTGGGTCTTCCTGGGCAACGGGCAGCCCTTGCGGGCTCACAGTGACCTCTCCCCACAGCCCGAGAGCCCGGGGAACCCGCTGGAAAACGTGCAGACCTGCTGCCACGGGGACCACCACAGCAGCGGGAGCTCGCAGACCAGCGTGCAGAGCCAGGTGCACGGGCGCGGGGACGGCTCCTCGGGGGGCTCCACGCGGGACCAGAGCGAGGACCCGCTCAACTCACCCACCTCCAAACGGAAGCGGGTGAAGTTCACCACCTTCGCCACCATGCCCTCGGACGAGCTGGCCTACAACTCCATCCCCATCGCCGATGAGGAGGACTTGGAGTGGGTGTGCCAGGACATGGGGCTGCAGGACCCCGAGGAGCTCCACAACTACATCCGCAGGATCAAGGAGATCGCTTAACGCAGGGGCAGCGGGGACAGGGCGGGAGGGAGGGGCCGCCACGCTGTGCCACGCCATGCCACGCCGTGCCACGCCACGCCACGCCACGCCACGCCACCACGCTTCCCCGGGGCCGGACACCCGCGTCCGGCTCCTTCTTCCGCACATCTCACGTCCTCACCTCGTCCAAAGGCACCCCCGGGGGGGCCTTTTTTCTGTTCTCGCCCTTTCCCCGTTGGTTTTCCCAGGGGAGGCAGCAGCACACGCGTGGCCCCCCCGGGCCGCGAGCAGAGGGGACGGGGTCACAGCTCGGGGCGTGCGCGCGGCCGGGCAGGAGGAGGGCGGGTGGGTCCTGCCGGGAAGGGGCTGGGAGAGGGGAGAGATCCCATTTCCCCCCCGAGCCCAGCAGGGAGGTGGTGGGTGAGGGCTTCCCGAGGGCCTCCCCCAGCCTTTGCTGCACTCAGCTGCACAGTTTTGGAGGCGAGTGCCGGGTCACCCCGTGGTTTTTGGCGTGTTGGCCCACACTGGGTGGGGCTGGGGGTAGCAGGAGTGGGGGTCACCATGGCCACGGGCCCAGGTACCGCTGTCCCCGTCGCCTGCTGTGCCCCAGCCCCAGATTCCCGGTGTGCCCCACTCACTCCCTGGCTGCCTGGGGCAGTTTGGGGGTGACCAGCACGTTTGCTGCCCACCCCGCCTGTCCCTCTGTCCCAGCCATGGGGCTGGTGCTGGTCCCACAGCCCTGCCGGGGCCTCCAGGGCCAGCCACTGCTTTCTGCCCCCTCCCAGTGCTGGAATGTGGCTCTGGGATGGGAACGTGGTGCGGGGGCTTCCCAGTGCCCCGGGGACACCCTGGATGGGTCCTGGCCTGTGTGTCCCAGTGCCAGCCCAGCTCCCCCAGCGCCAGCCCAGCTCCCCCAGTGCCAGCCCAGCTCCCCCAGTGCCAGCCCAGCAGGGATGCCCGGGGCCATGCTCAGCCTGTGTGGTGCCTTCTGACTGCCATAACCCGATGCCTCCCGGTCCCCCCGTGCTGGTGGCACCTCCCAGCCCCCCTGGCTCACCCAAGGGGTCCCCCCAGCCCGGGGCCACCCCATCTCCAGCCCAGTGCAGAGCAGCCTCAGCCTGGAGGGGACACCCGGGTACCGGGGCTGGCAGGCTGGGCACCCTGGGCTGTGCACTTGTCCCCGTGGGCACCGAGCATGTGGGGACAGGGACACCGCAGCATCACCCGCTGGAGGCTGGCAGCGGATTATTTCTGGATCGAAAGTTACCCACCACTGTGTCTCCTTTTTTTTTTTTCTTAAATAAAAGACCAGAAAAGGAAAAAAATGAAACACAAAGCAAGTGGCAGCACTGTCACGGGCCCTGTCTCTGCTGTGGTGCCCGGGGTGGGGGCTCCCAGGGGGTTTGGGGTTGAGCCCTGGTGGATGTGGGGTCGGCTGGGGGATGGCTCAGCTTTGACCCAGCATTTTGGGGTCAAAGCTGTGGATTTGAGGGTTCCCCCCTCCAAAATCCTCCCCTCTTGGTGGGAGCCTGGGTGGGCAGAGAGCACGTGATGCTGCAGCCCCACCCGTGCCTCGGTTTCCCCGGCAGGTGAGCCGTGGTTTGGGGCGGTGTGTGCTGTCTCAAAAGCCTCTTTAAGGAGTTTCTCAGTTTCGGGGCTGGGAAAGTTGCTCCCCCTGGGTGGCCTTAAAATTTACCTGAGAGCTCTGTGCTGGTTTTCTATATCCATATATATCCATAAATGTATAAATACAGGTTTGAGATGCTCTCGGGGGGCAGGCAGGGCGTGCAGGGAGTCGGTTCTCACTCTGCCCCCTTATCTGAACCAGCCACGGAGCTGGATGTGGCTCTGAGCAGGAAAATTAACTCAGCTGCCTCCCCTGCCTGGAACTCCTCGCTCGAATTAACATAAATGAATATTCGCGGGGGGAAAAAAAAAAAAAAACCTAAGAAGGGAAGACAAAGAAGGGGGGAAAGGTCAGAAAAGGGCGGAATAAAATTTTATAATTGTAATAAGAGCTGGCAGCGCCTGACTCCGGTCCATGAGCGCGTCCCGGGGCTGGGCAGGTGGAAGATGGAGACGACAGGGACAGATCCGCGGGGATCCTGGCCAGGCTTGGCACGGGGTGTGCCCACTGCCAGGTTGTCCCACTCCTCCTGGCTGCTGTCCCAGCCGTGGCCAAGCCCAAGGTCTGGCACCAGCAGCGGTTTTCCAGCCCGTCACTTCCCGTTCCAGCTGATGGATCCAGCTCGGCACCCAAGAAACCCTGGGAAGGCAGCACCCACGGTGTTTGTAGGGTGCTCCCAGGGCCCCCCTCCCCATTTTGCACCTCCTCCAGGCGGTTCCCAGCATCCCTGATTCCAATAATTCCTGGGTGAGGGACCAGAGCCCTGCTCGGGGTGAAGAGAGCAAACCCTTCTCTGCGGCTCCATTGATTTATTGATGCCTTTAGCTGTGGATATTTATCCTTCATCCATATGGATGGATTTAGACTTCATGAATATATATGCATCCATAATGTGTATATATATATTTATATTTTTATATGTATATATTTATATTTTTACATTTATCCATATATTTTTATGTATTATATGTATATATTTTATTTTACCTATAAATTTACCTATATTTATATATATACCTATAAATTTTACCTATAAATTTATTTTATCTATAAATATATACATATAAAGGCTGTATAATATATAAAAGCTTTGGTCAGGGGCAGGGGTGCACTTCCAGACACCCCTAAATCCACACCCCTGAGTGCCACCCAGCATCCCCAGCCCTCAGACAATCCCGCTGGGAATTAGGAACGCCACGAAAGCAGCCCCCCCACCAATTTTTCCAGGCTCCCGATGCCCTGGAAGTCCCTCAGCGAATGCAAAACGCCCGGGGAGAAACCCCAGGAAAATGGGATCACACTGAAGGCTCTGGCGGTGTCTGGTCCTCTTCACTCCCACCACTGCCAGTTTATTTTTTTCCCATGGGAATGATCCAGTTGGGACATAATAATAGTTTTAAAAAAAGGCCCCAGAGAGCTGTTGGAGACGGGGAGATGGAGGCCACAGCTGGGGGCTGGTGGCACCCACGGGGACAAACCCCAAACCCCAAACCCCTTGATGGCTTCGGATCCCATTAAATAATCCCCAGCCAAACAGCCGAGGGTCACGGAAAGGAAAAAATAAAGAGGAAATTAATGAAAAAGCAGCTCTCTCCCAGCTCCCCTCAGTGCTCCCTGTGTTTATTCCCGCTGCCTTTTCCCTGTTCAGCCGTTCCCTATCTGTCCCCAGCAGGCAGGGACACATTTGCATTTTAATTTGGCCTGGCGAGGCTGCACGAGCCACCTGTGAGGGGGAGGCAGAGCTGGGGACCTGCACCCTGATGTCCCCAAAGGGATGCTTGTGCCTTAAAATTCCTTTAAACTCTTAAAAAAAACCCCCGCGAACCTCACGGAGCGTCAGCGTCTCTGCGCTCCGAGAGAGCAGGGATCAAAGGAGAGTGGAAAACAAGGATTATCCTCCGCCCTCTTCCTCCCTGTCCTCCCTCATTTCCTCACGCCTCGGGTTTTCTCTCAGCCTGGAACCTCACGCAGGGTGGGCGAGGTTTTAATTAATTAATTTAATTACTGTGTCCCCAGCGGATCGTTCCCATGGGGGCTAAGGATAAACTGGCAGCGGTGGGAGCGGAGAGAACCTGGCACCATCAGTGCCCACCGGAGCCTTCAGACAGTTCCCGTTCTCCTGGGGTTTGTCCCTTTTTTCCCCAATCCCACCTCCTTGGGACGCCTCCAGCCCCATTCCCTCCACTCCCAGCCGCGTCCCCAGGGCGGGGCTTGTCCAGGAACAGCGATCCCAGAACCCGTGGGGCACCCGGAGCTGCCCCACATCCCAGGGGAAGGAGGGATCCATTTCCCGGGCTAAGCGGAGCCTCTCCCCAGCCACCCCGGACTGTCCGGGGCCAGTTTAATTAAAGCAGGACCGGGCTCTGTCCCCACCCCGCTGTTGACATTCCCGGGGCGAGATCTGCGCGCCAGCCGCCGTTTAATTACTTTGCTAATTGCGCCGTTCTTCCTGCGGGCTCGCGGCTGCCTTCTCTGCCTGGCTCAGCGAGGATCCCTCCCCAGGGAGGGAGGAGGGATGGGATGCTCCTGTCTCCACACCAGCTGGAGCCGAGCGCCGGCTTCCCGAGAGGCTCCAGGGAACGGGAATGGCAAAACCCATCAGATAACCAAATTTGGGGGCTCCTCCGCTGCTCTAGGAAGCTGTTCCCCTCCTCCCAGCTGTGGCTCCTTCCGTGCTGCCTCAATATTCCGGCTGCAGGTTCCCAAATCCCCCAGGAGCATCAGGATCCTGCTGTGAATCCCCCTCCGTTTTCTAGGAATCCCCCAGCGCTTTCCAAGGACGGCGGGACTGGAGCCCCTCTGGAATGTTTTTCAGGGCTTGCTGGGAACTTTTTCTGCTCTCCAGGACCCACCTTGGCTTGTCAGGAATTTTGGGGCCTTTCTGGATTTCTTTGGTCCGGGGCAAGACGTCCCTGCTGATGTCACCGGAATTAAATGAGCTTTGAGGTCCCTTCCAACCCAAATCATTTAGGAATTCTCCGATTTGGGACAGAGGCTGCTGCCTCAAACCTGCTCTGGGCTTTCATGCCGGCGTTTCAGGGAAGGATCATCATCAGGATGGCTCTGGGAGAGGCAGATCCTGCATTTTCAACGAGCTCCCCCCGGCTTCCCGTAAGGGACCGGGCTCGTTTTCATTCCCCCGACTCAGCGCCGCCGGGAATCCTTTCCCGGAGTTCATCCCGGAGGATCATCCCGGCACCCGGAGGGGGTGACCCAGCTGTCCCTGGATGCCAGGATTCCCTGGGAATCCTCCTCTGCTCGGGAGGGGATGGTTGGGACGGCTGGGATGAATCCCGCAGCGCAGCCGGGCAGGGCAGGCAGCAGATGCCGTCCCGGCGGCCCGGCTGCAGAAAAATCCCAATTTTGTGAGCTGCTGGATTTTAAAGGTCAGGGAAGAGCAGCTCGTCTGACCCCCCTGACGCGGGTCCCGGTTATCCTGGGCCCTGCGCTCCCTCCCGGCGAGCGGCTCCTCTTGGACACGATGGAAAACCGGGCTGTGAGTTCTGGAGCCTTCCCTCCTTCCCGCGGGACAGAACACCTCGCACGCAGCTGATCTTTGAGGCACAGCTGAGCTCCTCACGCTTGGCACCAAAATTGAGTTTTTTCGTGTGCCAGCCGAGGGAAAAAAAGAGCCTTTTGGCCAGGAAAAGAATCGTGGATCTTCATTCCTTGCAAATTAGTGGGTTTGCAGCTTTTTGTTGTTGTTGTAGCTCTCTTTTTGTCTTCATTGGAAACCTGAGGAGCTGCTCCACAGGATGGAGGGAAAACATCCAGATTTTTCCAGATTTTTCTTTCCCCCAGATTTTTTCCTCTTCCAGACTGAGGAAAAAATGGCTTAAACTGAGACACATCTGGAAAAACCAGACGGGAGATGGAAACAGCATCTCTGTCACGACCCAGCACGACAGGGACAAGGTGCAGAGCCCCTTCAAGCCCCCCTGGGTGGCCCCATGGCAAAGCCTCACCCACCCGTGCCTCAGTTTACCTCGCCGCCGATCCGTCCCTTAGCCTGTGGCGGGCTCGGGGCCGCGGTTTGGGATGCAGCCTAATTAATGCAGCAGGAATTCAGTGCTCGGTAATTAATCCCAGCCGGTTTTCACACCCTCCCTGACCCCGGGCGTGCGGGGTCTCATCCTGCCCTTCGCAAAGGCGCCGTTTCGGTTAAAAACAAAACCCTCCCTCCGCCCAAACTGCAGCTCCAGCTCTGTCCCTGCCATTCCCAGGGGAGAAACGTCCCCAGTGTTTGATGTCCCAACACACCACGACGCCTTTTCCTGCCCGACCTTGCAGCTTCAGGCCCTTTTGGCTCCCTGTCCCTGCTGAAATCCCAGCCAGGCCCGTGCCCAGAATTCTTGGAGGAGCCATAGATCACCGTAACGACGGCAAATCCAATTAGCCGCGGGCTGAGCACTCCGCTGATGAAATCCAGGGGTCCAAAGCGCTGAGCCAGCAGCAGCTCTGCCCCGATCGATGCCGTGGAAATGATCCCGCTGCTTCCCGGGAGCCCCTCCCTTGGCGTGAGATACATTTTATCTGCCAGGACCCCAGCGAGCATCTTAATAAACATCGTCCTGCTCTGGGGCTGGGGGAGGACGGGGAGGCGCCGAAGTTCCCGGTTTTAGCAGTGGAAGAAAATGAGGAGTAAAAGCTCAGGTGGCTCTGGGATTGCTTAGGGAAAGGGGAAGGTTCTCTGAGTTGGATCTGCAGCGGAGCGGGGGAAAATTTTGGGCTCGGTGTAACCCAGCCAGGGATTTACGGAGCTGGAGAGAGGGGACACGAGCTGGGCGAAGTCCACGAGCATCTCCAAGTCCCACCTTTGACTCTCTAGTGGCTACAAAAGGGTTTTGCCTCTTCTCTACCCCTTTACCCATCATCCTGGTGATCCTAATCCCGATTCCGGATTCATCCCAGTCCCTCTGGAACCAGCAGGTCCAGAGGCAGCTCCGTGGGGAATCCCTGCGTCCTCCCAAGCTCCCTCTCCCCACCCCAGACGCCCACAGGGATCATGGAATGGTTTGGGTTGGAAGGGACCTTAAAAATCCTCTCATTCCACCCCTCCCAGACACCTTCGCCTCCTTCCGCTACCCCAGCTCGCTCCAAGCCCCTTGGATTGATCCCTGATGGTTCCCGGTGCCTGAAAACTCCAGGAGGAAAAAGGGCAGGAAAAAAACCCACATTCACAAATAAAAATATTTCCTCTGGACACGTCTCCTCGGCTCGCAACGAGCCGCCCCAATCCTTTGATCCGAAGTTCCTTCCGCCCCCCGACACGTCCTTTGATTGCAGTTCTTTATTTCTTGCCTTAAAAAGCTGGAAATCAACCCAAGCCCTTCTGGTTTTGACTGGAACAGAGATGGAGCACAGACAATGGCTCTGGAAAGTGATTTTTTCTTTGGTGTTTTCCTGAATTACTCCAGAACCAGGAAGAAGAAGAAAGCCCGGATAAATCTGTTGTTGGCGTAGCTGGGAAGGAGATGCTGAGTTTGTGGATGTCTCTGGCAGGGATGGCCTCGGCTCCGCTCTGCCAACAGCTGGAGATGCTAAAATGCCTCTGGAAAAAAGCTGGGGGCCGCAAAAGCGTGGAATCCAGCATCCCTGGAGCCAGGATGAGCCCTCCAGCATGGAAATGATCCCTTTTGGGGGGCACTTTTAAGGATTTGGTCTCAGGGAGAGGCAGCTCAGGGTCCTACTCTGTGGGAGAACCTCCTGCTCCAGCTCATCACGTGGAAATCTTTCTCTTCCCCACAGAAAAACTGGGAATTTGGGGATCTTTACAACTCGGGAGGGTTTTTTTCCTTGCTGAGGGGTTTCTTTGGGGTGCTTGGATGGGTTTTGCTGGTTCTGGGGGCTGGGATCACGCGTGGTACCCACACAAAACCAGGTGAGGGTGAGAACACGTGAAACGCGCTGAGGGTCATCTCCATTCCAGCAAAAAATCCATCGGAGCGGGGAGGAGAAACGCAATCCGGGGATTTCTGGGAGCAGCAGCAACAAATTCAGCGCCGTTTCACCAAAAATCCTCGTGGCTGAGGCGTCTCCCCACCACACTCCTCCGCACACTGCGAGTGCCAGCAGGGCACAGCCACCCTCCCGCACATCCCCGCCCCCAAAAAGCAGCTCCCAAACCCTCTGGAGAGCAGCTGGATCCCTCCACGAGGGAGTTTCCAAAGCCGTCATCACCGCAGCTCTCAGGCAGCTGCTCTGTCCCTGGTTTATTTCCTCTCCGCTCGGAGCACGTTCAGAATTTGTTTCCGAATCACCGCAGTGCTCGGGTTTGCCAGGTCCTCCCTCTCCTCCATGACCCGATTTGGGATTTGGGGTTTGTCTCGGAGGCTGTGGCCGGGAGAGGGTTCCCCATCCATCGGCGCGGAGGCAAAGCCTCTCTGGGACAAATTCCCTGCACTCTCACGATTTCATTCCCAACTAACGTCGAGAAGACACAGAAACCCCCCAAAACGCACCTTAATTGTGCTTTTTGGGGCGCTCTGAAGACCTGAACTCTCCCCCAGGCTGGGTGGGAAAGTACTGGAAATTTGTGGCTGAAAACCGCAGTGCTGGGATGCTTTAGGCTCCCCCTCGGGGACCCTGTGAATTGTTTTTGGCCCGACGGAGCCGGGGAAGGTTTTGTCCCTGAGCTCGCTGGTGCAGAGATTTCCCTGGGATCAGGCTGGGATTTCCTTCTCCTTTTCCCCACTCCCCGAAAAAGGTGTTTTTCCAAGAAAACGGCGGAAGACGCAGGAGGCAAAGATGGCACCCAGGGCCTCAAACCTGAGCGGGGAGAGGGGAAACTTTTGAAGCCAAGCTGGAGAAGAACTCCCGGCGCTGCTGTAGGGGCTGTGTTACACTTCCCGCCAGTGCCCACGGCTCTGATTGTGCTCACTGCCAATAAATAGTGGGAAAATCCAGTTTATTCCCGAATTCTGACCCTCAGGACACCCCTTTGATCTGCAGGCCCTGCAGAGGCCGTGTCTGCCCTGGCTCCCAGCCCAAGCTCGTGCTCTTTGTGCTGCTAAATCCAGGATAAATCCCAAGGAAAGGACCCAAAACCCTCTCCCTGCTCCTAGACCACCACACTCATCCCCCTCCCAGCCTTCCAGAGACATGGAACGGAGCGAGGGATGGATCCAGGCTGGCTGTGGGGATCTCCAGCCGTTTTAATTCCTTCTTTTCCCTCTCCTTTCCCCCTTTTCCCCGCCTCACTGCCAGCGGCACGCGATCCGACCGCTCCAAACTGCGGCCCCGGCGGCGAGTCGATGGCTCCGAACGGGATCACGGAACAATCCCAACAGCAGCGGGATGGAAAAAAATAAACGGAGCTGCCTGGCAGCTGGGAGAGGGGAAGGGCTGGGCTGGCGTGGGCTCCGGGGCCTCGGGAATTCCTAAAGGGCGGAGCGGGCTCCGCTCGGTCCTGTGTCACAGCCGGGAAAATCGGGATCGGCTCTTCAGCATCTCGCCTGGGGAGAACTTTGGGAAAACTGGGGAAACTGGGATGCGACCCACGGGCCTGGGCACCCGGGTGTGTCCCTACAGACGCGAGCGCCCTACACAGGGCGGGGAAACTGAGGCACGGCATCCCTTAGGCTCAAACTGGGCTGAAACCCCCGCCGAGGGATGCCCGTGGATCCCTGGGCACGCTCCATCCCTCGCCCCATTCCGCGTCTCTGGAAGGCTGGGAGGGGGTTGTGGTGTAGGGAAGGGTTTTGGATCCCTTTGTTGGGATTTGTCCCGGATTTGCCAGCACAGGGAAGATCAAAGGAGTGTCCTGAGGGTCAGAATTTGGGAATGAACTGGATTTTTCCACCACTGACCGCCAACAACTCGTTTGCAGGCCAGGTGCGGCCAAGGCCGAATTCCCGGCCATCCCCTCCAAATTCCCGCGTGGGATTCCCCCCGTTCCTCACGGAACAAAGAGCCTCCCGAGGAGTTATCGTGTCCTTAAATCGCCATTTTCTCGCTTTTAAAGCGCTCAGGTTCTCGCGGTGAGAGCAGAAACGCTGTCACTTAGCAACCTCCCCAGCCTGCGGGATGCAAAGCGAGGTGGGGACGGGGGTTTTGGGCTTCCTCCCGCTGGAATTTCCAGCTCGGCTCCGTCCTGGAATTTCTGCATCGGGCGAGATGAAGACGCAGGCGAACAAAAGCCCCATTAGAGGTGTCAGGGAGTGGACGAAGGAGAGCCCTTCCCTTCAGGGTTTTCTCTGTCCCTTGATGAATGAATTTCATTTACCACGTTAACAACTTCCCCTCGGTCTGCGTGGTCCAGGCAGCAAACGGCCCTGGCTCGTGGATAAATTGAGATGCAACGGGCGGAGGGACGGAGAGATGGACAGAGGGACGGACAAATGGACAGAGGGATGGACAAATGGACTCCATCCCAGAAAACAAAGCAGCCTGGTGGGCGTCCCTTGTGGTGCCTTCTGTGGATAGGATGCAAGGGTGGCTGCAAAACCCCAGGACAAGTTTTCCTTTGCCGTGGTCATTTCCTGTCTCTGCCACCCAAATCTGGAGTGTTTCCATCCGTCTGGGCTGTTTGAAAATGTCTGGAAAGGACAGCTGGCTGCAACCTGTCAAAGCCCAAGAGCAGGTTTTGGAGAAGGTCCTGGTAGTTCTGGGGCCGTGAGGGTGAATTAACTCCAATTATCTGCAGGGGAGGGGATAAAAAAGAGGGGATAAAAAACATTTACAGGGTCTTGCATGGGCACAGGGTGGGTGCAGGGTGGGTTTAGGGTGGGTTTCACCCACGGGGAAGAGAAGCTGGATGGAGCTGAAGGCCCTCGCACCTGGGATCAGCAGTTTCACGGGGTTCAGGGGGGATGAATGGGCCCAGGAGCCACAGCTTTGGCTGGGGGGGGACACTCTGGCTCTGCCACATCCCTGCTGCCCGAGCATCCCTGCAGCACTGGCACACGAGGCACCACCGGAGCTGCCACCCTGGGCAGCCCAGAAGTGGTGGAGGAGAGGGATGATGACGCTCCCGCCAGGAGCAGGGACAGCAGGGATCCCCTGGATGTCGGGAAAGGTCCGGGGAAGAGGAAACGATGCAGAAATCTCCCCATTTTCAGGGTGCAGGCCGCGAGGAGGGCTCCCATCATTTCTCCTCTCCCCGCTCCGCTCCCCTGTGGGTTTTGGGCTGCGGGTCCCACTCGGACTCACCCCAGGCACCTAAAACACAGCCTGGGGCTGCTCTAATAAACCCCAATTTATATCCAGCGAGCACAATCGCTCCGCCCCGCGCGAATCCAGCTGGCAGCACCGCTGGCGTCGATCGCGCAGCTGCCGCAGAACCTTCCCAAGAATTAATTGCGGTGATTTTGGAGGCGAGGGCTCGCCCGGCGCGCACAATGCGCAATTAGCTCCATTTCAAGAGCTCGCTGCGGGACTTGGCTCCGCCTCGCAGAGCGGTTTAAGTTTAGGCTCGTGCTGAACTTCAGGCGGCGTCCTTTTGTCCGGCGGAGCCGGGGTTAAGGGCACGCCCAGCTCTGGTTCTGCGCCCGGTTTAAACCCGAGCTCGGTTCCAGGCTGGCGGAAAGCGTGGAATTCTCGGCGTGGGCAAGCGCGCCTGATTTGCGGCTTCCCCTCATCTCCAGGGGAGGCTTTTCCTCTCGAAAACCTGGGCGGAAGGGGTGCCAAAAAACCAGGGAGCACCCCCGCGGGGAGCTGCACCCCCAGCAAATTCTGCTCCCGGGAGGAAAGACCCGGGATGGGAGGATTTAAGGACCAGCTCCCGCCCAGGCCGGAGGTTTTGGGGGTGCTGAAAGTCGCTCCTTGCCCGTGCCAGAACCCCTGGAAAAAAACCCCTGTGCCAACCCTGGAGCTGCCGCCCGTGGCGGGGACAACCCGAGCCGAGTCTCTCCTCGCTTTGCTGTAAATACTCAGAGATAGCAGCCGTAAAAGCACCTCAGAGAGGAGGCAGCGGTGAAATTACATCAAGCCTAAGGGTTTAAACCGATTGAAGGATACGTTTTCCGAGCTGATCCAGCTAATGCAGCAGTGAAATCTCCTGCACTGAGCAGCCGCTGGAATTTGAGCGGTTTTTCGCCCTCCTGAACGGCCCGACAGCTGGGAAACACCCCCCCGGAATATTCTGGGAATGCAGAGATGGGGGACTGTGTTAGCCAGAGGCAAAAATCTCGGAGATTTTCATAACTGCTGGGAAAAAGAGAAATTAGGGGTAGCGTTAATCCCCGTGTGGTGCAGCTGCCTTGGGGTCCTTTTGGGGGCTGTGGAAGGGGATGGGGGAGGCTGGGACGGGAAGGCGGAGGGTGACAGCAAGGGCCCGCTGCGGTATTTGTGTTCTTTAAAAAACCGGGTGTCTGCTCCCCTCCTCTCCCTAAATTTCCACCCTTTCCGCCTTCTCCCTGTCCCTTCCCGGGGCACGGAGCGGCTCAGCCCGGCCGGAGCTGGGTTTGACAGCCGAGACGAGCCGGGCCTGATGGGCTCCGAGCCGCCCTGGCACCTCTAATTAAGATTAATGACCGTGACGCTGACGTGGGTGACTTTTCCCCGCAGCCCGGCCGGCGCTGGGGGCGCGGGGCCCTGACCTGCCCCGGCGAACCCGATCACGGCCGGGAATCGATCACGGCCATCGCCGGCAGCAGCGAGGGGACAGCGGCGAGAGGAGGGAGGGAGGGGTGGCTTGGCTCTCCAGCAGGAATTTCCCCCGGGAAATATCAGTAAATGTGCCAAAAACATCCTTTAAGCCGCTTCCACTGCGTTTTCTGCGCATGTTGGTGGGAGGGGATGAGGCAGGGGGGATTTTGACCCCGAGCACGAGGGAGAAAATCTGGAGCGATTGGTGTGGTGACCCCCAAACCTTCTCAGCTCCCCAGGCACGGGAATCTGGGATTAAGCACCCACTTCCCCCCGGTGGGAGGTGAGGGAGAGGGATGCAGCCTCCCATCCCACGTCTGACGGACCCGAGAGCCTCCTTCTCCCCCAGCCTCCACGAGGCTGGGCGTGTGAGCTCCTGGCTGCTCCAAGAGCTGGGTTTTGGGGAGGAAAAGCCACCTGTGTGCCTGTCCTGACCCATCCCCAGCGTCTCTTGTCGCTCCTGCTGCCACAACGGAAGGGGAGGCAAGAAGAGAGCGGGATCAAAGGGCAAAACGATCAGTTTTGGCTGGAAAGGGCAATTCCAAACCGCATCCTCCCGTGGCGTCACCTTCGGGGAGAGGAGAGCGGCTGGGCAAGGAGCGCCCGGCCCTGGCAGCGGGGTGGGATCACACACAAGGTCCTGCTGGACCCGAACAAACCGCGGCGAAGTGCTGATAAAAGCTGATTTCAGCTTGATGGAAGCCAGCAAGAATTATCCCGGAATGTATTAATTAGCGTGATTAGGCGGTGCTTGAAAAATGAAAAGGCAAAGCAGGGGCTACGAGCAGGGAAGGTGTTTGAGGCGGGAGAGCCTTTGAAGCTCTTCCCGGAGGGATGCGCCTGGATTCCCGCGCTGAGGATGAGCCTCTCCCCGACCCCGTCCCGACGACCACCCCGAGCCACAGCCTGGCCACCCACACTCCATTGATCCAGTGGGAATTGCTGGCCCAGCCCTTCTCCCGAAGGGATTCGGCCCCGCAATCCTCCCCTTCCCTCCCTTCCTGAACTCCTCCAGCCGGGAGCGCACGGAGGAGGGGGGATGCCGGCGGGGCACGCACGTGTTTCCCCTGAAGGGGAATGGGTTTTCAAAGCGAATCCTAAATCAGCGAGCTGACGGGCGGCCCCGGCTGGTTCCCTTCCCGCTCGCTCCGTTATTGATGTTATTTTACCCCCAATATCCCGAGCTGCCGCCGCCTCCCCGCTGCAAATCCCCAAATCGCTCGGCGCCGATCGAACTCGTTCTTCAAACGTGAGCCTCGAGCTGCTGCCGCCGCCTCTCTGCTGCAGGAACCTTCCCCGAGGGTGGGAGCCCAGGGGGGAGAAGGAGAGGCTGCAGCTCTGCCCTCGAGAGGGTGAGCATCGCTCTGGGACGGAGCAAACCTGTGACACTCCAGGCTGGGTTAAATTAACATCCCTGAGCTCCTTTGGTGCAGGTCTGAGCAAGGAAAGGATGCCCAGCAGCGCTCACATTCCCAAAAAGTGTCACCTCGCCCTTTCCTGAAGGTTCCATGGGCTGAGGGATCGGGGTGAGTCTGGAGGAGGGCAGGGAGCAGAAATGGGGATGGATTTTGGTGCCGTTCCCTGTGGGGGCATTGGCACCGTGGGCGTGGAATCGTGGGGGTCGCTGAGGTTGGAAAAGCCCTCCAAGGTCATCGGGTTCGGCACAGCGCTGCCAAGGCCACCACGAGCGTGTCCCCGAGCGCCACATCCACGCTGCTTTGAGATCCCTGCAGGGATGGCGACTCCACCACTGCTCTGGGCAGCTCTGCCAGAGCTGCACGACCCTTTCAGTGAAGGCATTTCCCCCGACAGCCAACCTAAACCTCCCCCGGAGCAGCGCGAGGCCCTTTCCTCTTGCCACCCGGGGGAAAACTCCGATCCCCACCCGTGCTCCCGGTGTCCCCATTGGAACCCAGGACGGAGCCTCAGCTGAGACCGTAAAGAGCCTCGCTGCCCTGTTTGGGGTGATGAACTCTCAGCACAGCCTGAGCTGTCAGAGCTTCAGGCTGAGGTGGAGGGAAGAAGACCCCAAAGCCGCTTCCCAGGATCTGTCACGAGGTGGGAGCCTGGCTGCCGGGCAGCTCTCCCACTGCAGTGTCCCCTCACACCTGTCCCTGCACAGAGCTGGGGGTGCTGACCCCACACCCCATTTCCACTTTGCCCCAGTCCCATCCCGGAAAAGTTCAAAGAGAAACGGGGAAAGTCACCCCAAACCTCCCCGGCCCATTCAGAAGGGACGGACGCTGATTGAAAGCGGCCATTCCTTTGGGAATTCCCTGCTGCTGAAGGAGAAACACAAACAAAACCCCTTTTTCTTCGGGAAAAAAAAAAAAACCGGGGAACCCAAGCCCAGCCCAGAAGGGAAAGCCGGAATGGGAGCAGACACCGTCCCCCGGCACGGCGGCAGCGACCGCTGACAAATCCTTTCAGGTCAGTGCAGAACAACACAGGCTCCTCTCAGAGCTGCGGTGCGCTGATTAATCTGCGGTTTCTAATTAGGGCAGCGCAGCTCCGCTCGGTGCAGTGGGGCTGAGCCTGGGGACAGCGGTGTGACCCCATCCCTGTCCCACACGCGTGTCCCACGAGGTGCTGGCCCACGGGGGCCGTGGCTGCTGTTCCTTCGGGGCTGAGGCAGCGGAGAAATGGCTTTTGCTGCCCGCCTGCTCGGGCTGGGCTGTTTGGGAGCCCGAGGACGGCCCGGATGGTGACAGGAGTTGCCTTCATCCTCTGGAGCAGCAGTGACAGCAAAATTCCCGTTCAGGAGGGGTGGCCGGAGGTGTTTTCCCCTTCGCCAGGGGCGATGGGGCAGGGACAGAGTTTCCAAGGGACAGGGACAGAGTTAGCCCGGGTCTCTGCAAGGAGAGCCGGGCACAGCCCCTGAGGTGGCCGTGGGCATCCCAAGGGACAGGAGCGGGGCACTCCCTGCCCAGGGGTGCGCAGAGGAGGGGCAGGAAGGGCTGGAGACCCCACAGGACCCCTCATCAGCACCTCTGGAGGGTTCTGGCCATCTTGGGGCCGTCCAGGTGGTGCGAGGAGAGGGACAAGCAGGGTGCCAGCGCCCGGAGATGTTGGGATGACGGCCGAGCTTTGGCAGCTGAGCAGGGAAACTCCGGATTCGGGAAGCAGGAGGCTTTTCCCTTCAGGATAAACTTGCTGCAGCACTGTCCCCACTCGGGGTGGGGCACAGCCTGGAAACCCTACCAGGGCTCAGGGACTGAGGGTGCCGCGCTCCCGAATTCCCCCCGCTCCCGTCCCATGGGAATTCCCTTGAGCTCGCTCAAAGCCACTGCAGGGCACTTATGGGGAGCAGGAAAAGAGGCCAGGAATGTCCATCCAGGTGAGCTGGGATGGGCGGCAACCCCACTCTGGGACCATGCATGGGATGGTTTGGGATCTCTCCATCCACCTCCTGCATGGGATGGTTTGGGATCTCTCCATCCACCTCCTGCATGGGATGGTTTGGGGTCTCTCCATCCACCTCCTGCGTGGGATGATTTGGGATCTCCCAGCCCACCTCCACCAGGATGGGTGAATCCCGTGGCTGCAGCATCCATGGAGTTTGCGGGAGGGAAAAATGCGGGATGTATCGTGCATCAACACTTGTCCTTCATTCCTGGTTCAGAAAGGAGTTTAAAATTCTCCCCAAATCCACCTCCTGGTCAGTCACCGACCCGGAACTTCCCCAACGCACAGCAAAACTGTGCTCAGCTGCACAATCCACGGATATTTTTAATCCCCTCAGACCTGGGATGACCCTTGGGAAGAGGGGAAGGAGCACGAAGGAGCTGCTCGTTAGCCAGGGACATCTGGGAAGCAGACGAGCGCTGGTGGAGCGGGAGGAGCAACATCTGCTCGGAGGCGCGGAGCTCCGAGCGGGGCTGCTGCACCTCGGCAGTCCCATTCCCAGCATTCCCAGCATCCATTTCCAGCATTCCCAGCGTTTCCAGCTCCTCGGAACGCTGAAGGGAAGAGAGGTGCCTGTCCGTGGGTTTGTGGCACAGCCGGCACTCGGCAGCGTCGCCGCGTCCCAGCGTGGGTGTCACACCCCGGCACCAACCCCCCGAACGCCCTGGGAATGTTTCTGAGCTGGATCCTGGCTGGATTTGGGATTCTGGTGCCTTGTGGAGGAGGATGATTTCATTTCCTTCCTTCCCTTCCCTTTTTTGCCTTCCCGTGCCGGGGGAAGCGTCACCGACAGCTTCTGCGAGCTGTGAAGTGCTGGGAAAGTGAGAGATTCTCCCGGTTTTTCCCCTCCAGAGTTCTGGGAATCGCACGCTGTGCTCAGGGCTGGATCCTCAGGCAGCAGAGGGGAGCTCAGAGCCTTCATCCCATCCAGATCCCTTCTCCCCTCTCCCAAACCGCACCTCGCAGCCCAGCCAGCGAGGAGGGGCTGAGGGAACAAAGCCCCCGAGCCCTCAGGGAGAGTTTTCCTTGCAGCTTCTCTGTCACAGGGGCAGAGCAGCCCCTAAAAATTGCCCTCCCAGGCAGGAAAGATCCATCCCGATCCTTCACATTCTCACCGAGTGCCCGGTGCCTGCAGGACACCCCGGGCCGTGTCCTTGTCCCCAGCACAGCCTGGCCAAGGTGACATCGGCTCAGCTGCCCCTCATCCCCTGCTCCCAGCCCTCATCCCCCGCTGGATCCCGGTTTTCTCTTCCCAGCTCCTGAGCCGCGTTTTGCCCCGAGCCCGCGTGTCCCCTCCCAGCACAGCTCCCTGTCCCCATGTCTCTCCCCCTGGCTTTGCTGCAAGGAGTTATTCCCACCTGGAATTCCGTGCCTGCACCTTGAGCCGGTGCTTTATCCTGCCCGCATCCCTGCGCTCGCCCTGCCTCCTGCAAGAGTCCTCAAAAAGACTTCGGGCACACCAAAAAGGGAGAGAAAACACTTGAATTTCTATTCCAGCTTGTTCCAGAGCCGAGATGGGTGCGGATCCCAGGATCCCTCCTCCAGCCCCAGCTCTCCCTGGCTCTCACACACCCGGAGGGGTGACAAAGGCTGGGCACCCCTCCACCTCGTAAAGACATTTTTATTCTAATTTTCCCCCTGCAGAGGGTGGGTGCCAAGCTGCCCGTGAGCAGAGACGCTGGTGCATCCCAAGGAAAGGATGGAGGTGCCCCAGGAACTGGTTTTTGAGGTGCTCCCAGTCCCTGCAAGCGCCGAGCCCTGCGCCCCACAGAGGGAATTAAAACAAGGAATTATCCTGTAGCTGGACCCCGTGTGGATCCCCGGGGTGGAACCCCGAGGCAAAGGGGTTTTCTCCCACTGTGGTGCTCACCAGCTGCTTCCAGGGCTGGGTTTGCCCCAGGAGCTTTTCCTGTGCCTCCAGGACAGGTCACCCCTCGTGGGCTCCTGCTGGGACAGCTTTCCAGGAGTGCTCCAGGATTCCCGGAGCGAGGGATCCCTGGATTCTGCTGAGGGCTGGAGAGCGGTGCCAGGATGGATGTGCTGAGCTCCAGAGGAACTAAAGAAAAAAAGGAATATTTTGGTTTCTGCTTAGATTCCTGAGGAAAACCTGAGGAATCTCCCTCCCCGTGCCTGAGACAGCCTGCCCTCCTCGTTTTCAACTTCGGGAAGCAACTGGAGCCGGATTTGACAGCAATAATGGGAATCTGAGGAGAATTCTGATCTGACAGCCCCGGTGAGGATCCCCAGCCTGCCAGAGGAGCAAGGGGTGTGATTAATGGCCCGTAATTAATGCTGAGGGAAGGGCCGTGCCGGGAATGCCGGCCTTTCTCCAGACATCAGGGATGGGAATGTCGGAATGCCAGCCTTTCTCCAGACGCCAGGGATGGGAATGCCGGCCTTTCTCCAGACATCAGGGACTCTCCGGGCAATCAGGAGCAGTCCCCAGGGAGATTCCTTGAGCGTTACCCAGCACCAGCAGGAAAACCGCAGCTGGCTGTGGGTTCTTCGGGGTTTGTGGGACAATCCCGGCGCAGGGAGGTGTTCCCTGTTTGAGACCCCGCTCCCGTGTGGGTTCTCCGGTGTCTGGTCCGTGGTTGTGCGCTTGGGAGGGCTTTGGTTGCCTCCAGGGTGAGAAGTTCCCTTTCCCTTCGCATGGCAGCCACGTCACCCTCCCTGTCCCCTTCCTGTGGCACGGGAGGAAGCGGGAGCTGCAGCCAAACCCAGGGAATTCATGGATCCTCCCTGGCTGGATCCTTCCCTCCATCCTCACCCTCCCTGTCCCCTTCCTGTGGCACGGGAGGAAGCGGGAGCTGCAGCCAAACCCAGGGAATTCATGGATCCTCCCTGGCTGGATCCTTCCCTCCATCCTCACCCTCCCTGTCCCACACTCGTGGGAGGAAGAAGGAGCTGCAGCCAGACCCGGGAACCCATGGACACTGCCAATCCTCCCAGTCTGGATCCTTCCCTCCACCCTCACCCTCCATGTCCCCTCCTGTGGCACGGGAGGAAGCGGGAGCTGCAGCCAAACCCAGGGAATTAATGGATCCTCCCTGGCCGGATCCCTCCCTCCATCCCCGCCCTCCACCGAGGCCCCTCAGGACGTGCTGCCCTGATTTTCCAGGGCACAGACCCCATCCCCGTGTTCTTGTCCTGCCATTCCCAGCTCTGGGCAGCCGCAGGGACGTGCTGTACATCCCTTTCCTCTTAAAATGCCACTCGTTCCTCCCAGAATCCCATGGAATGTTGTCCTTACGAGCCGAGGAAACACCGGTTTGGATCCCCGGGAGGCTCTACAGAAAGGTTTGTTCCAAACCCAAGCTTGACTCTTCTCGACACCTTTTGTTCCCCTCGTAAGAGAATTGTCCTCAGCAGCCAAAAGCTCCCGATTCTGTCGAGTTGGGAACGAGCAGAGCCCTGCACAAACCATCCAGGGTGGGATTCAGGATCCCTCTCCCGGAGGGATTTTTTCCTGCCCTGCCCCAGCTGGAGGGAAAGGCTCTGTTTGCCTCCAAGGTTCCCTTTCCCTTTGCATCCCTTAATCCAATGTTTGGAACTGACACCCTTTCATTGTTTCCTCTCCTCTCACTTTTCCTTCCCCCTTCCCTGCCTCGAGAGGAAATAATTTGCTCGAGTGGTCCCCAGGCAGCTCCAAAAACTTCATTTAGGGACCGAATTCCCTCTTTACTGGGGTGAGGGACCAAGGGCCTCGTGGGATTCTCCTCCAACAGCCGGAAGCACCAGGGAAGCTGGTGTGAATTGTTGAAGCGTGAATTTCTTTGGGCAAGAAAAGGCCGGAAAATTCAAAAAAACCTCAACGACCCGCTCGGTTTGGCCACTGAGATGCCAACCACCCCCCCCAGCACATCCCCTCGGGTGGGCGGAACCCAGCACCAGCACTTCCCATCCTTTGAAAAATGCACTGAAACCCCCCCCAAAACCCAAAAGATTTGCGAGGAAAAGGGAGTTAAATCCAAATAAACCCAAGTCTCAGCGCCGGGAGAGAGGCAGAGCCCGCGGAGGCTGGCCCAGCAGAGGAGTGGGTGGGAATAAAGCAGCGGAATAAAAGCAGGAGGAATCAGCGTAAGGGGAATTATTTAAGAGGTAGAAAAAGCTGTTAAAATAAAAGGGGGGGGGGGGAATCAACCCTCTCTTGGAGGGGGGAATAAAAATGCTCCAGCAAAAGTAGGGCATTTGCTAAACAATAAAAGGGATGAGGCAGATGATGAGGCTGAAATGGCTGAGACGCTGAACTGCTTTTAGAAATCTGCCTTTGTCGGGAGAAATGCGGAAAAGTGGTTTGGGCAATTAGGAAGTAACAAAGGCCTCGTAAAAATAGCTCCGGGGAAGAGAAACACTCGGGAAACGGGAGCGTGGCGGGAGAGCATTAAGGGATTAACTGGCGGAGGGGCTGGGAGCGACTGGGAGGGACTGGGACGGAGCCGCAGCACCGGCGGCTCCTCAAGGTGCTGCCGGCACGGATTCGGGGATTTGGGAATCACGGAATGAGAGAGAGAGAGAGATCCCACCAGACGGATCGTGGCCTCTTCTTCTCCTCCTCCTCCTTCTTTTGATGGCGGAGCCGAATTAAAAGGCGGCGAAGCGAATTCTCCCCGGATATCGGGATGTGCTATCGCTCCCCCCACCGGGGCTGGAAGGGAGGAACGGTGGAATTAAATTAAGGAAAGAGGGAGTTAAAATTGAGCGTCTGGAAAGGAAACGCCGCTCGCTGCGATTCCCTGCTCAGCTGGGGATCGGCGTCCCCGAGGGGGATCGGCGGAGAAAAGTCCGGGAGCGCCTGGATCTCAGATCCAGGGAGAATTCCAGTCCCACTGTGGGGCTGCTCTGAGGGGCAGGGATTGGGGCTGCACCCTGCCCAAGGATGGCTTGGGGGGAAAAAACGGGAGCGAAACACCAGGAGGAGTGGATTTTCCTGGTTTTTCTCGGCATTACAGCGCCTGGACTCTCTCCTTTCAGGCTGGGAGCAGGAGATAATTTGGGATCCTGGCAGAATTGATGGACAGGATCACATGGGGCAGTGTCTGCTGAATCCAGTCCCCCAGGGGTGGCGTGGAGAAAGAGCCACCACATTCCCGCTTCTCTTTCCTGCTGCTCTGGATGGGCTGGCAGAGCAAAATCCCCTCCCAGGACAGCCCCAAACCCAGCCTTGCCCCAAAATCCGACCGTGGCCAGCAGCAGAAAGGATAAATGGAGCATGGGAGCATCCTGCTGCTCCTGAATCTCCTCTCCTCAGCTCCCAGGATCCGGGTTTTAGGGATGTTTTGGGATGTCCCAGCTGCCCTGGGCGAATCTTGCCTCTGGGGCAGCTCCGGGCTGGAGAGCAGGACGGCTCCTGTGCCACAGCCAGCAGGAGAGGGGAAGAGCAGGAATATTTCCCTGCTGGACCAAGAACAGCGCGGGGCTGGCGTAAATCTGGCCGTTCCCAGGAGTCACATTCCCGGCTCTGACTCAGCTGGGCTCAGCTCATCACTGTCCTCCTCCTCCTCCTGCTCATGACCCATCCCAGACTCTCCACCAGGAAACACCTGGGCGCCTCCTTTGCACAGGGAGAAGCAACTAAGGGGGGGAAGAAAAAAAAACCTGGAAAAAGCCCGGGATGAGGCGATTCGGAACGAAACGTCCCCGAGTTTTCCGAAGTATTTTCAGCAGCGAGTTTGGAGCTGGAGGAAACAGCTGCCTGAACCCTGGCAGCGGGAGGGGCAGGAGCCAGCAGCCCTCGTGTTTGAATCCCGCTTTTCCTTGAAGCTCCCTGAGTTCACTGGCGGCTCCCTCTCCATGGGAAACGGGAGCCGAGCAGCACCCGCAGCCCCCCAAAAAGCCCCGACCCTCCCAGCGCCAGAGGGAGGACGGAAATAGGTCCCTGCTACTGCAGTGCCAAGTGGAGTCGCCACCACCCTGCAGCCAAAATTCCCCCAAAATCCCGAACACCTCCGATCCCGCCCCAGCTCATCCCATGGGAGGGCACGGGTGAGGCTAAGCCCAGCCCGGCACTTAAAAGATCAATTTTCCTCGTGAATTCAGCGATTTAAACAACAGGCTTTGTTTTTTCCAAGAAATTATGTGACATTCCTGGAATGTGGGAAAGGAGAAGCCCTTTGGGGAAGACGAATCCCTGCTCGGAGAGGAGCCGGCGCTCTCCAGCTCCAGGCTCCGATCTCCTCCCCGAGGAGTGGGGACAGGAGGTGGCAGCGGGGCAATAAATCAGGGAAAGGATTCCCGCAGGGCTTCCCAGGCCGCTGGGATGGGACAGGAACAGCCCCAGCTCCAGGGCACCTGCTCCAGTCCCAGCCGCCCGCTCAGCCCCGGAAAGCTGGAGGAGATCGCCGGGAATTCTGCTGAGCCCTGGAATGTTCCAGCCTGGGTTTTAGGGCAAGAAAAGGGGGAAAAGGCTTCTGAGGGGCACCCAGAGTCCTTCACCCACCTTCTGCCCTGCTGGGGGTTCACTCCCTTGCCCTGGGCTCCTGCAAGAGGCTGCTCCAAGCTGGAGCACCCAGTGCCAGTCCCATTCCAAGGTGGGAAAAGCAAAGTCGCTCCCCAAGGACGGGCATGGGAGGGAGGCAGAGGAGAGCTCTGAGTTTGGCCTCCAGGCTGCTGGTGGGCAGCCCAGAAAATCCATCAGGGAGGCGAATCTGGGCTCGTTCCTGCAAGGATTGATGAGATCGGTGCGGGGTTCTTTTGGCCAGGAATGTTCTGCTCTCCCACAGGATCCCACCGGGATTCAGCGATCTGCACATGGGCAGAGATCACCTGGGCATCGTGTGAGGGTGCGGGAATTAGGGTGTGGGAAGATCTGAATGGTGACCCAGGAAGGACAGCCTGGGTTGGATCAGCTCCAGAAAGGCAAAAAAAATGGAGCGGGAAACCCTCCTGGGTTGTCTGGAAGTTCTGGGCTCAGGTTGGTCCTGGCACGGAGCTGAGTCCATCCCTTCTCCGAGCCGGGCCCATCTGCAGCTCCAAAAATGCGCAGAGAGAAAAGAAACCAAACCCTTTTCATCTCGCAGAACAACTTCTGGGGGTGCTGTTCCCATTCCGGCTCGATGCCAGCACCAGTCCCTGCGCTCTGCAGGGCTCTGGGAAGCAAACATGATCCGGAGCCGGCATCCGGGGGTGAAATTCCTCGGAGTCGTGGTGAGGCAGGGAGCTGCTGGCCCCGAGCCAGGCAGTCAGATGGGTGTCTGGCACCAAATGCCACTGCTCCAGGAACTGAAAACTTTGTCTTCAAGCCGAACAGCACCAAATTTGGCTAAAAAAGCAAAAATTAAGGGACTCTGCAAGTAAAACGTTGGAATTGAGGGGGCACAAGAACAGGATTGGCCTGGGGGAGTCTTCGTCCTGTTTTAGCATCACTTGGAGATGCTGAGCTGAAGGTTTGACATCCACAGGAGCCAAAAGTGCTTCCTGCTCAAACCTGGGCCAGAGAGAGGGCTGGCTGCTGGGGATTTTTGGATATCTGGAGCTCCTGGATATTTGGAGCAGCTCTGGGGGGAAAACTCCACGGGTCACAGAGCCAAAAAAATCAAAATCCTGCCTGTCCAACCCCCTCGAGCGGCCTCGAGCAGCCACGGCCGGAGAGCTCAGCTCCGTGCTGCCCTTCCCACGCGGAGAGGATCAGCCAGTTCCTGGTTTTGTTCAAGGAAAAAAAGGTGCCCGGCCTCATCCCAGGGAAAAAATTTTGGGTTTTTCCTTGCTGGAAGCGCCTCGGAAGCGTGAGAGCGAGAGACGGAGGGGAGCGGTGTGCACTGAGAGGGGTTATCCGAGTGGAACGGGCTTTTAGCTCAGGAAAGCTTCCCGAAGCTTCCCGAAGCTTCCCCAGCGCGGAGCCCCGCGCCAGCACTGCCGGGAGCGGTGCTGTAAAGGCGCCTTGGGTGTTCCGTCTCCCTGTCCAAAGAGCTCGGGGGATCAAGTGGGAAAATGATGGTTTTTCAGGAGAAGTAACACGGGAATAACACGGGAACGAAGCAGGAGGTCGGAGTGATGCGAGCCTCCTGTTTTCTCCGAGCGGTGCGGAAAAGGGATTTTTTTCCCCAAGAAAAGCTGGCTGTGCCGGAGGTCTGGGCAATAAAACCACATTTCCTGTGGCCCTGGGGCACTCAGGAGGTGCTGGGGAGTTTGTGAGTGGTCCTTGATCCATCAGCTCCCTCAGATCCTCGTTTTGCTCCTGCTAATTAATTTCCCCGCCTCTCACTCCTCACGCGTCCGAGCTTCCAGCCCTTTTCCTTCAAACAACTGGGATGCACAGCCGTGCCTCTTCCTTCAGGGCTGCAAAGGAAGCTCAGAGAAACGGTTCTGGTGGCTCAGGGCCGGGCAGGGGTGAGAAGGGGAGCGGGAATGTGACGGTGATCCGTGGGGAAAGGGTCACCGCAGGGTGGGGATCGTCCCCTGCAGCGCCGTGTCCCCAGCCCGGGGGACCGGGAGCAGCTGAGAGCTCTGCTGGGAGCTCCGAGGCAGCTGGGATCTGGGACCTCTGGGGCATTGGGATCTGGGAGCTGGATCCACCGGCGATCGCAGGAATTTGGGGGAAAATGAACAAAGTGTCCACGGAGGGAGCGGCCGTGGCCGGAGTCTCTGTGGGTCGCACCAACGACTGCTGCACCTCATTCCGCCCTTAATTCGCGCAATCCAAGGGTTTCACCCCGTTTCCTTGGAGCAGCAGCTCTCGGGAAGGCAGCTCCAGCCCCACTTCGGAGGATTGCTGCCCCCCAGAAAGCCCCAGCTGCACTGGAGGGACTTCACGGGGTCGGTTGTTGGCTCAGTTTTCCGTCCGCCACCCCTCGCTTCCCGGGACCGCGCCGACTCCAAGGAATCCCAGGGCAAAACAACAAAAAAAAGCCGGATTCTCCCGCAGCAGTGATGTGAGGCTTTCGTGGAGACCGGATTTCTTCTTTTCCAAAGTCAGAAAAACAGGGCTGGAAGTGGGAGGCGAGCAAAGGTCTCCGAGCTCATCTTTTCCCCAAAAAAAGCCTCTCTAAATTCACCAATAAACGGCAATTTTGGGGCTGAGGCTGGGGAGAGGGGAAAAAAGGATCCTTGTTTTAAATAAAATTTGCTTTGGGAGCTGGTTTTTCCTGGGAGAAAATGGAGCTTTTTGGGGGCAGTTGGGCACAGCCACATCTAACCTCGGGGTGGGAGACACCTCGTGCTCTCCAGGCGGGAATGACGCTGGAAAGGGCTCGGGGTGAAGGCGTCGCTTCCTTCCGCCTGAATCCAAACCCAGCCCTGGCACTTTCCCCGTTGTGAACGAGGGCCTGAAAATTCCTTTTTCTTTTCCTTTGCTGCAGAGGAGGGAGGCTGGGATGGAGGGGGATTTGGGATCGCTCCTGCCTTTGTGGTGGTTTTTGTCAAAGTGAGCTCCACTTGCCTGGCGTGAAAAGGACACAAAGAGTCGGCTTTTGCCTCGGGAAGAAAGGGTTCTTTTTATTTAAAAAAATTCTTTTAAAAAAAAAAAAGAGGCCTGGACAGCTTCAGAATTGAGTGGGATGGCCCAGGAGCTCTCAAAAATCGATGGGAATGAGAGAGCGGAGCTGGTGCTGACACACTGCAGGGAAGGGTCGAGGAGGCTCTCCCAGACCCAGCTGGAGCTTTAGCGAGTTTTGATTTCTCCTCTCCTCCTGGCAGGCCCTGAAAAGGAATCAGAAAGGAGCCGGTTCCTCACCGAGGGGAAAATTCTCTTTGCGGCCAGCGCCGGGAGCCGGAGCCCAGCACGGGGAGATCACCGCGGTGCCGAGGAGCGGCCGGAAAACGCCGGCACCGTCTCATGGCAAACTTCCCGTGCAGGGCCAGGGCACGCGGATTTCCAGGGGTGACGCCAGGAAGGAGAGCACCTGGAGCTGCTCCTGGCACCACCCAGCCCCTGGAATGTGGCAGGAGGTGCCTCCCACGCTGGGAGATGCCGACGGAGCTCCGGCGCCGCTCCTCCGCCATCCCTCCGGCACCATCTGGCTCTGCCGGGCAGGGTCCTGGGCGGCCCTTCCCGACAGCTGAAGGCTCCTGATCCATAGCAGGACTCGGGAAGGGCGCCAGGGCTGCCCCTCTTGGAGGTGAACCTGCCGGGGATGGGTTTGGCTCCGGATCTTCACCCCCACAAGCAGCTCCACAAGGCCTGGGAGGCGTCGCGGGGGTTGGTGGCCACTGGCTGGGTCATTCCCAAGCTTTTTTGGGTCTCCACGACCCGGGTGCCAACCCCCCCACAGAAGTCTGCAGAAGGTTGGTCTGCAAGAAGAGGAACATCTCGGTGGCTTCTCCTTCTGGAAGAAAGGGAATTCTGATTCCCGGTGGTGGGTCCCAGTGGGAGCAGTGTCCAGGGCAGGGCAGAGAGGAGCCATCACCGAGAGCACCATTCCCATGGCAGCCCCGTGAATTTTGGGAAGGAGGTGTAGGAACCCACCCTGGAGTGACCTGTTCCCATCCTGGTCCAGCCCTGGAGCAGCTGAGGATAAGGAAAAGCATTGCCAGGACCTGAAAAAGCCCAGCTCCATTCCCGAGGGATGCTTTGTGCAGCATCTCCAGCACTGGCAGCGCTGTCAGCCTGGAATTTTGGGGATACAGAGGGGTTTTTTTGGAACACGGTTAGGAGCACATTCCCGAGGCTCACAGGACTGCCTGGTGAGGAGGGATGGGGGCTGGAGAGGGGATGGGGGCTGGAGAAGGAAGGGATGGGGGCTGGAGAAGGGAGGGATGGGGGCTCCACCAACCCCAGGGACTCAACTGCCCCTCCTCAAACCTCCTCCAGAGCGGGCACCCCCAGCCTTGGCCGGGTTGGACCCACAGCAGCTGGAGCCTCCTTTGGAGAGCCCTTATCCTCCCGGCAGCTTCCCAAGCGGCGGGATCCCCTCTGGAGCCACTTTTCCCCCTCTGGAATCATTTCCCAGCCCTCTGTGGCCCCCCGGAGGAGCAGAGCCGGGCGTGGGTGAGGACGTGGCTCCCTGAGAAGCACGAGGAGATGGTGGCTCCGCTCCTGGAGGCTCCGAAAGCCACAGCCATCCATGCCCGGGAATAATTTTAGCCACACAGCCTCCGACAGCTGCTCCCTGCTAAACACACACACACAGGCAGGGAAAAAGCTTTGGAAAGCAGCGGCATTCCTGGAACAGCAGAAAAATCGGGAGGAGATGGAGAGCAATTAAGTCAAGCGGTTAATTGCTGACGAGGGGAGGTTCTCTGATGGGTGGAGGAGCGTTTGGGGGGAGGATTCGGCCCCTGTGAGCACACACCAGGTGACTCCTGTGTGCCCCTGGGCAAACAATCCCCTGGGATCGGGGCACCGCCCAGCACTTCCAGGCTCCCCATTCCCATTTTCCCGGCTCAGAGAGGTCCCGTGCTCGAGTTCCTCAGGGATTTTTACCTCCACGCCTCCGACGCTCCTCCTGCTGTGTCCCAAATCCAGCTTGGGTGGGAAGGAGGACAAGGCCTGGATCTGTTGTGGATCCCGAATTCACCCCTCCGGACACAGGCAGAGGTCCCTGGGCACGGGACGCGGCTCTCAGGATGGGCACAACCCCTGTCAAGTGGCCCATTCCCCTTCCCAGCGAGCCACAGCGGCATTTTCCTGCTGCTGGGGCTGAGGTGGGGCTTTGGAGCACTCCCCACGCTCCCAAAAACTGCATCACTCACCCTGATAGAAGGGAATATCGGGATGCTCCGGAGCCAATCCCAAACCCGTCCCAGAATCTCCATGGCAAGCAGCACCTTCCAAACCAGAGCTGGCACCAGGAGGGACCTTGGCCCAGCCTTGACCCCGCTCTCCCCTCCACGGGTTAAGGCTGCAGGGGCTGATGGAGTGAGAAATTTCACTTTGCTCCTCTTTGCGGTTAAAAAAAAAAGCCCTAATTCATCCTAAATCTGCCTGGAAGAGCCTTAAGCGGTAATGCGCCGATAAGAGGGCTTTATTCGGCTCTGCATTTGGGAAGTTTGATGTGTGGAAATGGGCGAGGAGACCGCAAAGGGCTCATTTCCCCTCTCTCTGCTGTAACGCAGGGAGCTGCCTGGGCCTCCCCTTCCAGGCATCCCAGCCTTTTCCCCTTTTTCCAGCGGGGGGGGGGTTGTGGCTCAGCGCAGGGTGGGCACCTCGTCTGGCCGATTTCCCGCTCCCCGAGGGTTTTTCCACCCCGCTGTTCCCGGGTGCTGCAGCCCCAGAGCCACCCCCGAGCCTCCGCGGGGCGCTGGGGATTTCGCTGCGGCGGATCGGGGCTGGATTTGCAGGCACCGCTCCGAGAGCCCGGGGAAGAGACACCCCCCATGCCCTATCCCTGCTCCGAGCACCGGGAACACCGGCAGGGAGCAGCACCCTGCGCCTCCCACTTTTCCGGGGGTGCCCCAGCATCTGGATCCGCGCTCATTCCGCTGCTCCCCCTCTCCCGAACGCGGGGATTCTCCAGGAAAGCCGCTCCTGGGCCTCGGCAAAGGGCTGCTCCCGGTCCTGCGGGGGCAAACCAGGCATCCCAGGGGGCTCTGGGATCATCCGGCGGGAGCTGATTCCTCGCCACGTTCCCGACGTTTGTTTACTGCAGGGCAGAATTCATTTTCCCAGTTCCTGCTGGGGATTAATTAACGGCTCTGGCTCCTGTGACCCTGTGATTAACTCATTTGCACATAATTGCTCCAAGACAAAACCATGGATTAGGAGCTTTTCTCCCGGAGGTGGGGAGGGACCGAACAGTCAAAAAAACTTGCATTTTCCTTCCCGTTTTTCGCCTTTCCTTGCTTTTTTTTGCCCATCCCTCAAGCCTCCAGGATAAAAAGCCGGTGGGAATTGGTGTGAGAGGATGTTCCAGGAGATGAGGGGGAACAGAGACATTCGGCGGGACCTCCACGACTGGTGCCGAGCAGATTTTGCTGCCTGAGGGGGCCGTGGCGCAGGGAAAAGGGCTTGGATTTGCCCTGGGAATTCTGTATCCTGGAATAAAAACTTCACGGGCTCCTGACGGGAGCAGCGTGGTGCCCACCAGGGTTTGGGGCCCCCAAGGGCAGGAGCAGCAAGGATGGACCTCTCTCCTTTCTGACCTCGGCGCTGGGAAGTTTTTGGGGTGGGAGAGGGGCTGTGCCTGGAAAAACCCATGGAAAAACCTCACCCTGTGGGTGGGATCCATCCCACCTGGAAAAGCTCGCCTTTGGGATTAAATCATCAGGGATTTAAAGCAGGACCTACAGAAACCCCGCTGCCCCCTGTGGGCCCCGGAGGACAGGGACAGCCGTGGTCCTCATCCCTTCCAGGGACACAAAGGGATGCCTGGCATGGAAAAGCAGGTGGAAAACCTCGGGATCCCCCGGAAGGTGACCTTCACCCGTTCCTCTGCCACCCCCGGGGCTGCCCCCATCCCGCCTCCAGCTCCGGGATCGCTTTTCGCCCTAAAACAGAGGCCGGGATTCGCTCTTTTTGCCTAATCCAGCCTCACCTCCCGCCGCTCCCAAAGCCATTCCAGTGGGAGATTCCGGAGTTAAAGCTGGCTGGGAATACGAAGCTCTGCCGGGCTCCCTCCTTCCCACACCTTAAATCTGTTTTTCAGAGAGCCCTCGAGCAATCGGAGCCGGCCTTCGGAAGCCTCAAGCTTGGGAATGGGCTGTCCCTGCCTGTCCTCGGCTCTGCCCCATCCCTGGAGCCGGCAGAGCCCGGGATGGGGCAGGAGGGAAGAGCTGATTCCTTCTCCGGGATATGGAATTGCGAGACGGCGAGGGAGCTGTGGGAAAGGGCGAATGTCGGGATGACGGAGCTAAATCCAGGTTTCCGAGCTGACGCAGGGCAGGAAAAGGACCCTGGCACGCCTGGGGATCTGCTCCGAGCAGGAAAATCAGATCCCACAAGATTCTCTCCGAGCTCTGGGAAGCACTGGGAAGGGGGGATCCCGTCCCACCCTGTGTGGGCCCGGCAGGAATGAGAATTAACCTCAAATCAAGCAATTATTTCCTTAATTCCTCTCAAGCCTCAGACATCTCCAGTTGCCGCTGGGTTTTTTGGGGGGGGCGTTGAGTTTGTCTCTTCCCTTTTTTCCTTCCCGCCGTATCCCTCCTTCCCCTCTTCAGCGGCCCTAATTGTGTCATTAGTAATTAATGACTTTGGAGGGAGACATTGGCTGTTTAATTAAAGGAAGAAAAGAGGGGAGCTGCAGCCTCGTTTGGGCCTCATTCCTGGAGCGTTTTCCTCTCTCCTCCAGCAATTGGGAAGGAAGGGGCTGGGAAAGGCCTGAGGGAATTTTCCGTGCTGGCGTTTCCCAGTTTGGAGATCTCTTCCTCCCACCTCCCCACCCGTGGCTCCTCTGTGCCTCGGGAAAAGTGGAGCTGGGGAGCTTTAACTCCGGGAGGGATGCTCAGAGCGAGAATTCCCATGGAAAAGCAGCTTGGATGGTGCAAGACCCTCTCCAGACATGGCTCTTCTCCCACAGAGCCTGTGGAAAAGGCCTCAGGCTCAGCTGGTCCCCTCCAAAGAGCTGGAAAATTGCAGAGAGGCTCATCCCATGGCTGGGGAGTGGGATCATCTCCTTCCTGGAGGTGGAAGGAGAGCACAGCCCCTACCCGGACCCCTGCCCTGTCCCCACTGCCGGCTGGGGACACTTTTCCCGGCTTTGGGGACTCCCAAATCATCCCTTGCTCCATTTGCCGGTGTGGGAGCAGGGACGGGGCTCTCCGGGACGGGATTTGATTGCTCGGACGATCCAAATCACGAATTATTCCTCCAGCGGCACAGGCGGGACCTGGGAGAACCTGGGAGAACTGGTTTGATCCCAGAGAGGAGGAGGAGCATCAGTGGGATGCGGGGGATGCCGGGAAGCACTGGGAAGGCCACAGATTCCCTGCGGACCTGCTGGTGCTCCTCAAATCGCTTCCAGCGATCCCGGTGAGAGGGATTTTGGAGGAGCCAGAGGGAAGAAAAGCGGCGGGGAAGGAGAGGAACGATGTTCTGGGAAGGATGCGGCAAAACGCGGCGGGAAAGGAGGGATAACTGGCGCGGAATTATCTGGGAACAGCTCCCGGCGCTCCTGCAAACAGCTGGGAACGGCCAGGCAGGGAATGAAGGGGGGAAATGCCCCCATCCCAAAGGCAGCGCCGGTGCCAAGGCCGCAGAATGGCTCGGGATGTTTCCGAGGCCCTTACCCGACGTTCGCCGCCCCTCTCAGCAGATGGGCTCGGCCCCGGATCCCTCCTTGGAAAAGATTCCCAGGAAGGGGGAAAAGCCACGGTTAATGGGAGAACAGAGAGTTCCAGCGGGGAGGGAAAGCCCGGGATGATCCCGATGTCCAGCGGGGAGCCTGGAGTGGGCGAGAGCCGCAGGAATTGTGCTGGAGGCTCCGGGGGTGCCGAGCGTCACCTTTCCGGCTGGTCCCGGGCTGAAAGGAGGGGTGGGAGGGAGATAAGGAGGGGTGGGAAGGCGATAAGGAGGGATGGGAAGGTGATAAGGAGGAGTATGAAGGAGATAAGGAGAGGTGTGAGGGATCTGCCCAGGTTTGTGGGTGGAGCAGGGACGAGGAGCTCGGCTGCCCCAGCAAGGAGGGAAAGGGCTCAGAGGTGCCGCAGGAAGAGGGGAGGAATTTGGGAAGCCTGGAGGGAGTTTTGGGCTCCTGCAGCTCTCCCAGGGTGGGATTTGTGCCGGCTCCTGCAGCAAAAACATCGGGAGAACGGAGGTTTATTACCCAAATCTGCTCCTTTCTGCACCTCGGGAGCCTGGCACTGGGGCCAGGCGGATTGCAGGGAAGAAAATCGGGGATCCTGAGGGATCCGGGCTCTTCCCAAGCTCTGGCATCGTTTTCAGGTGTCCCACGCTCAGCCCTGGGATGGGCGTCCCGCCGAGGTCTCCCCTTCCAGCAGAGAGACCGCACGGAAAAAGCGGAAATCTGAGGCGAAATTCAAGGCAAACCACGAGGGAAAACCCCGAAACCCCATTATTCACCCAGAGCTGCCAGAGGGATGACGGCCACGACTTCACGGAGCCCCAAACCCAGCCCCGGCCATTCCACGAGCGCTGGGATGCGGACGGACCCCTCCTGTCAAGGCAAATCCCTCCTCGGTGGGCTCCGGGAGGCCTCATCCTGCCCCTGCTCCCCTTTTTTCCTCCCCTTTTTCCCCCTTTTTTTTGCCCCGTTTTGGTTTTTAAAACTCTCCGGGAGCCTCCCGTGAACCGCGGCTGGGAGAAAGTAATCAAAGCTATTTCTAGGCAGAGAACTAATTTAATGCTTGGGTGACTTTAGCTCAAAAGAAGAAATAAGGACACTGAGGCATCCTAAGGGAGCAGAATAATAGGGTAATTTGCACGAGAGGAGGAGAAAAAAGGGGGAAAAAAAAAAAGAAAAGGGCCACTACTTCTTTGCATAATCTTCTTTCCCAATCTCCTCTCCTCTTCTCCTCTGGTTGCTGGACAAAACCACCGAGTTCTGGGTTGAGCACCCAAAACAGCTGGAGAAATTCCAGCTTGTGGAGAGCACAGAGGTGGAGAAAAATCAGGGGGAAAAAAAAAAAAGAGGTTTTGTGGCTTTTTTTTTGAAGGGGGTGTAAAGAGGCTGAAAATTCCCCTCGGGTGAAGAGGCAGCGAAATTTTTAGTGGCTGAGAGAAAAAAAACTCGGCTCTCTCCAAACACCTGAAGGGAGGGAAAGCGTGGAGAAGGGAAGGGTGGGGAGGGCGGGGAAATGCCGCTCAAAACGTTTCCTCCTGGCGGCGAAACTCCAATATTTAGAGCCGGCTGATCGTACGGAATAAAAGAAATGTCAGCGTGAAAAATCATCCCGAGGCGCGAAATTGAAGCTTTCCCTCCCGGATGTGTGGGAACGGGGATGTTTTTGCTCCACCCGGGAGCTCCGCGAGCGGATTCCCCCTTCCCCTCGCCCTCCCGAGCGGGGTTTGATTGAAGGCAGCGCTTTTCCCGCAGGAAAAACGCCTTTCCTGTCAATGAAGCCGCTCCCGCCGGGGATTCCCGAGTGCTGTGGGGGATCCGTGGGGATGGGGAAGTGATGGGAATGACGGAAGCGGCGCGGCAGAGGCGCCACAGAAAATCCTCGGGCTGGACCGCAGGATTGTGTCCCCAACCCCCAAAAAAAGGCAGGATCCGGGCGCAGACTCCCTGCCTGCATCCCTGCCCGGCTCCAGCCACACCCCATGGACAGGGAAAAGGAACAGGAGTGGGTCAGGATGGCATTTGTGGGGTTTTTGGCGTGGGAAGTGTGACCGGGACCGGCAGCTCCATGGATGGATCCCTGGTGGGATTGCCCCACAAAAACAGGGCACAGAGGCTTGGGGACATCGTGAGGAGATGGGATCCTGTCACCAGGAGAGGAAGAAAGAGCCTGGTCTTCTCCTCCTCCACCCTTTTTTCCCTCTTCTCCCCGACCAAGGCCCTGGGATGGGCTGGGGAGAGGTTGCTCCTGGATTTCTCCTCTCTTGTCCTTGCAGAACCCCATAAGGACCCATTTTTGGGCTTGTCCAGGTCTTTTTGGGCTTGTCCAGGTCTCTGTGGATGGCATCCCACCCCTGAGGCGTGTGGGACGCTCTGCTCAGCCTGGTGCCAGCTCCACACTCGCTGAGGGTCCCAGTCTGGGACGCTGCTGAGGACATCCCACATGGATCGTCCCTGGATTGTCACCGACCTCCACCTGGGCACCGAGCCACTGGCCACCATCCCCTGCCTCCCTCATCCCATCCCAAGCTCCACCTCGATGCGGGAAGCCCATGAGAAGAGGAACAAAATCCTTGGGTGGGCTTGGGAAGACCCCGCGGATGGAGAGCGGGAACAGCGGGAAAGAGCTGTAGCATCTGATTAGTAAAGGGCAGCTGAGTTTCTAATTAAAATTTGCCTAATGACCTGGCTGCTTCGTCATTTTCACTATCAGCCTCAGTAATTGAACGTGACAGGTACTTAGGCAAAGACAAAATTAATTTCTCCTTTATTAAAAATTAAAGTGGCAGAGCAGGCTTCGGCCATGCCCCGTTCCCGCCGTCCCAGCACGGGGTGGGCTCGGCTCCGTGCCCCCCGTGCCACGGTGGGGCTCACCTTGGGGAAGGTGGGAGGAGGAGGAGGAGGGAGAAACACAGAGCAAGGGTTTCTTACCCTGAATCCCGGCTGGAAAATGCCCAGATGATGCAAAAACCACATCCACGGAGACAGAGGGCCCGCTCTGGTCTGCCTTGGGTCCTGCGAAACCCACACAGACACCAGGGATCAAGCCTTGGTTTTCCTCAAGGGGGGAAAAACCAGAGCCACAGTTCTTCCCCAAAATCCTGCTCCCCTTCCCCACCTTTTTGTGGCGAATCTGGTGTTCTGCAGCTGCAGCCCCGCGTCCTCAGCAGCCACCCCATCCCCGGAGCCGCCCCGCTCGTTTGCAACAAGCCCAGCCTTTCAAACACTCAGCGAATTCCCTTCCGCTTCTCCGGGCCTCCCAAAAAGGGAAGATATCCAAAAAAACCCACCAGGAGTTTCATCCAGAAAACCACCAGGAGTTCAGCGTCCACAGGCAGCTCCCGGGTGCTCCCTGGGAACACGGATCCATCCCCGTGTCCCACCTGAGCTCTGCGGATCCGGAGCGTCCCATCTCCCGCCAAGCCTGGACGGTCCCACCGGCAGAATTCCCGTCCCGCCCTGTCCTTGGGGAGATCCTTGGGGAGATCCGAGGCTGCGGAGGTGGATGGAGCGCTCGTTGCCAGCGGCCCATCCCTCATCGTTCACGGCACATTGATTCTCAATCCCAGCCCCGCGGGTTATTTAATTGGGCAGATATCCCTTCAATTTTCTCCTCCAGCGATGTTATTGATGGCCGAGGCCTCTCTGCTCCGTCAAAGGAGCCTGGCTGGAATTAGAACAACTCAAACACTCGGATTTGATCCCGCTCCACAGCCCCAAATCCCCACCAATCCATTAAGCCCATCCTGGAGGTGTTCACGGCCCCAGGTTCAGCCCAGAGATCTCCTGCGCTGCCCCAAGGGCTGGAGTGGTCACTCCTCGCTCTCCGCTGCTCTCCACCGAGCGGTTTTTGGGTCGTGAGGCAGCTCGGAGAACGATATTCCAGGGAAATCTTCCAGCAGAGCTCGGCGTCACCAGGCTCAGAGGGTGGCTCTGGTCCCAGCTCACCCAAAAGTGTCCGAGCTGGGGCCGGTCACTGAGGCAGCTCCAGGACAGGGCTGTGGGTCAGTCCAGCCCCCGAGAGCCGCACTGACCACGGGCCAGGCGCTCCCAGTAAGCCCCCAGCGCGGCACTGGCGAGGCAGCAGAGATCCAGAGTGGCCTTTTCCTGGACACCCCGCATCCCAGGCTGCATCCAGCCCCTGGGAAGTGGGAGAAACCTGGGCTCGGACATCCCCGGCTCTGCTGCTTCCACGAGCAGAGCTGGACCCGGGCTCTTGGGGAACAGGAGAAACTTCAGCCACTGGAGCAACTCCGCTTCCTCCGGAACGACCCCAGAATCCGGCCAGAGCCTTTCCCAGCCTGGGGCGCCTGGAATATGAGGAATGTCTCCTCGAGGCAGTTTGCAAGGGGTGTTGTTGGAAGCCTGTTTTATTTTGCAAAAGCTGGGCTGGTGCCAAAGGAAGAGGAGCTCTCCAGCGAGTTCCCACCCTCTCCTGGCACTGGGAACCCCCAGGTGCTTCCCAAGGGTCCTCCCTCCCCTGACACAAATCCCTCCTTTCACCTCTCCAACGCCTGGAGTCCTACAGGGGAGGGAACGCTTCATTCCAGCTTTTATCCCTTTTTTTTTTTCCCCCCTTAATTCTTGATGGATGTAGTCTCAACCTTTATGCGACCCGAAAATGAATATTTTACTGGAGTATAAAAGCTGAAATCACGTGAATTAATGACATTTAAATATTCCATGGAATATCTGACTCCCGGCGTGGAAGAGCTGGAGGTGGAAGGGAATGTTCTGGCTGGGCTGGGCAGATCCTGGTAGACACAACCCAAAGGTGCAGCACCCCAACACTCCCTTTTCCTCCTTTTTCCCACTTTTCCCCCCTTTTCCTCCTTTTCCTCCTTTTCCTTGTTTTTCTACTTTTCGCACACTTCCTCCGTTTCCTCCTCTTC
>VXAZ01004871.1:0-12325 GCA_013399875.1 Gymnorhina tibicen | reverse complement strand
CTTTTCCTCCTTTTCCTCCTTTTTCCTCCTTTTTCTTCCTTTTCCTCCTTTTTCCCACTTTCCCCACTCTTCCTCCTTTTCCTCCTTTTCCTCCTTTTTCCTCCTTTTCCTCCTTTTTCCCACTTCTCCCCACTTTTCCCCACTTTCCCTCCTTTTCCTCCTTTCCCTCCTTTTCCTCCTTTTCCTCCTTTTCCTCCTTTTCCTCCTCTTTCCCACTTTTCCGTGCGGAGGGCTGGAAAGAGGCAGGCGTTGGCTCTCTCCCGGCCAGCCCAGCAGCCCCGCGGAGCTGTCCCCTCCGCCAGCCGTGTCCCCAGGGCGCTGGCCGGGAATGGCCGGGGCTCCGTGGGGAACTCTCCAATCCCTGCTGTTAATTACGCGCCTCTCGTTAATTACCCGCGGGTCAGAGCGGCCGTTCTTCCCCTCTGGAAGCCGCGGCGGTAATTCCATGTTCCAGGTGAACCCCGGGGGCCGTTCCTTGTGGGGTCCCCCATTAAACGTGGGGACGGCGCAGCGGGAGCCGAGCTGGGAATGCTGCCCTGGAGGGATTCCCTTCGCTCCCGGGGTTTCGGAGGAGTTTTGGAGGTGGCTGGTGGGGTGTCCTGGTGTGAGCACATCCCGCGGAATTCCCGGCAGAAGGAGCCGGGGGAGGGTGGGGACACAACCGGGGCCACCTGCAGCACCTGACCCGCCCGGACACGGTCTCTTCGTCCTCCTGTCCTGCCTGAGAGCTGTCCCGGGAGCCCAGGGTGGGGTGGGAGAAGGTCTCAGCCTTCTCCAGGGAAGGTCTGGGTTGAGGAGGAGGAGGAGGATGGAGAGGACAGCGGGGTGGCTCCAGACAGAGGGGTTTTTCCATCTGCTCCCGGGCACCCCGCACCCGGAGAAGCAGCACTGCTCGCTTCCCTCCGCGCTAAAAATACTCCCTTTCAGGAAAAAAAAAAACAACCAAAAAACCAAAGAACAAAACCAAAACAAACAACCCCCCAAAAAAAACCCAAAAAGAAACCCCCCGCAAAAACCAAAAATTAAAAAAAAAAACCCAAAAACCCAAACCAAACCCAAAAAAACCCCCAAAAACCCCCAAACCCCCAAAAATAAAATAGAACCAAAAAAAAAAAAAAAAAAAAAGAAAAAAAGAGAGAGAGGGAAAAGAACGAAGCCAGGGAAATGAGAGGAGTATAAACAAAGGCTCCATGGAGACCAGGGGTTTCGGCTCCTCCAGCTGCATCAGGCCCCTTCACCCATTTCTCTGCCTCACGTTTTAGGGCAGGGGGATGCCGTTGCTGGGTTTCTGCGGCTCTGGAGCCATCTGGGTGGCACCCGGGCTGTGCCACTGCCCCCTGCCCTCGGTGACAGAGTGAGGGCCAGGAGGTGGCAGAGAGAGGGGCAGGGGACTCAGGGGCCGCTTTATGGGCAGAGTGCCCTGAGGTGGGGGCCCCCAGGACCGCCTCCATCTCCCTGCCAGGACCTGCCTTCCCTGGGCTCCTCACCCTCAAGCCCTGATCTTCCAGCAGCAGGGCCCCAAACCTGGCGGGTTTTAACCCAACAGCCCCCAGAAACTCATTTGGGACACCAGTGATGGCAGCAGGCGAGGATTTGAGCCCTCAGGTCCCTGCCACGAACTCCAGAGTACCCGGGATGTGTGACACAAGGTGTGCGCCCCTCCGAGCCTTTGCGTCCCGCCCCCGTTCCGGCTGATCCCGCTGGATTTGCGCCCTGAACTCCCCAAGGCAACGCCTGCCTTCCTCAGGGCGGAGAAAAACCCCATTTGCAGGAGGCCCAGGGCAGCTCGAAGCGATGGAAATCCTCCTTCCCCGGGCAGGGAGGGAGAGCGAAGGGAAAGGAAGGTGAAGGAAAAGGGGCTCTTTCCGTGAGAAATTAAACTGGACTTCGGATCCGCGGGGTCTCCGTTTGGAGAGTGGAGCCCTTCCCCGCAGTTCTGTCGCCGCAGGAGCAGGAGCCCGTTAAAAACGCTTCCGGAAACTCCGGCTTTCATTTCGGAGCCGCCGCAATTTGCGTTTCACCCGTTCATCAGTTCACTGATCGATTTATTAATTCATTTGTCGGCGCTGCGCTGCTCGGGTGCGGGGCTCACGCCTCCCCTCCGCCAGGATTCGCCCAGACGTGGTTTTTAACCCCGGAGCTGCTTCCACGCGGAGCCGGGAGGAATTTTCCAGAGGGTTCTTCCAGAGGGAAGTGCTGGACTAAACCTCCCTCACTTCCGGCACCAGAGGCACCTGGAGACGTTAAAAGGGGCTCAGCGCTGACCACCAGCCGTGGGGAAGCCTCATCCACCCAGATTCCTGCCCAATCCCCAAAACCGGCTTTTCCCTTTGCACGGCAGCAGGAAAACCCCGGTGATCCTGTGTTGGTTCTTTGGCTCCCTCTCACTGAGGGTCTCCTCGAAGTCCATGGCCACGGAGCACTTCGGGCAGACAGGAATTTCCAAAAAAAGTGGAATTTCCAGGCAGCCCAAAATGCCCTCGAAGCCCCTCCATGCCAGGGGCTGCTGGAGCTCCGGGGGCAGCAAATCCCCCACCTCTTCCCAGTGTTCCTGCTCCAAGGAGGTGCCTCCCGCTTTGATTTTGGCGGCCCCAACCCCATTTCCGTGTGGCTTTGTGAGGCTCCTGCTCCTCCATGAGAGCCCCCGGAGCCACCGAGCTCCTGGCAGCAGTGGGATCCCGAGCGCTCCCATCATTTATCCGGCAGCTCTCATGGCTTCCCTTCTCCAAAGGCTTGCTCAGTAAATTACCACCTTATGAACCCATGAGCTCTGTGCATCCCTGAACAAAATGGAAGGGAAAAAACCAAAAAAATCCCAAACCCCGCAGCCCGGACCAGCTCTAGCAGCAGAGCTTCCCGTGCTGGAGAGAAAGGCATTCCTAGAGGGATATCACACATGGATAACGGAGCCTTCAGCAGGATGGTAACGCCCTCAGTGCTGCCACAGGGCCCAGCCAAACCCAGGTTATCCAAAATCCTGAAGGGCTGAGCCCCGCTAGAGCACAGGAGGTGGAGGAAAGGGCTTAAAAAGAGCTTAAACAAGGAGAAAAATGCCGTTTTCCAGCACTGGTCCAACCAAACCCCCGTGGGTTTGCCCGTTCCCGGGGCTGGGTTTCCTTTAGCGGCGCTGTCGCTGTTCACGGGGCTGCAGGGTGGGATGTGTCCCACGGGACAGACCCCACCCAGGGACACCACGGAGGGACCCGGCGGGTCCCCAAACCCCGCCTGGGAGCTGCAGGTGGCAGAGAGGAGGAGCAGCAGGGACAGAAGGGGCTGAGCGAGGCTGAGGGAGGGAGGGGGAAGCTGCTGAGATGGGTGGGGCAGGGTGGCCCTGGAGATGCTGAGAGGGGGTTTTGGCCAGAGCCGAGATCTGCCCTCTCCTAAGCCCACCCCGGCTCTGCCTCCAGCCTCGATTTCCCCCCAAAAGCCGGCGCTGGGCTCCAATCCAGGCCCAGATCCAGCGCCAGGCTCCGTGGGTGGGTGCTGGGGGTGCTGCCCTCTCTCCCGGCAGCCAGGATGGAGAGGAGAGGGAAGGTGGGCGAGCAGCCAGGCAGGGAGAACCCCCCCAGAGCCGCCTCCGTGGCCTTTCCGCCCCGGCGGGCAGCAAACGGGGGGGAAGAAGCACCAATAAAAAATAATAAAAGAAGAAGAAATCAATGAGCACCACCCAGCGTGGCTCCGACTGCCATTGATTTATGGCCCTGCCACAAAGCCTGGCTGTCCACAATTACCGGGCAGTCAGCTCCAATTCGCCGTGATCTCCTCGCCCCTCCTCTTCTCACCTGCCACCTCTGTCACATCCCGCCCTGGCTCCGGCGGCTCGGTCCCAGCTGGAACAGTGGGATAGTGGGATGCTGGTCCGGCTCAGTGGGATCCCCCGAGGGGCTGGGGTGGCAGCTGGGTGAGGGTTTGGGTGTCTCGGGCACGGAGAAGGAGCCAGGGGGGAAGGAGCAGTCAGGTGCGCTGCAAGGAAAGCCAGCCGGAAAATTAAATTTTGCCCTGAGCTGCTGGAAATGCAGCTTTGCCTCCGAAGGGCCCGCAAGCTGGGCACGAGGAGATTCCCTTGCCGGGCTTCTTGACAACCTTCCCAGCTCGGGTTTGCTCTTTTTGGCCACTTCTCTGGTGTGTCACAGCGGCCCAGAGGGTCAGACCGATGTGGGCAGCCGCTGGGTGAGCTCCCTGAGATGTGCATTCCGTTATCCCAGCGCTTCCTCGGGCACAGGGGGGAAAGAAAATCAGTGGCAGGAGACCATCAAGTGTCCTCAGAGTCAGCAGAGTCCAGCCCGGCCACCTCCAGCACCTCCGTGGGATCAAAGCGCTCCGGCAAATTCCAGCATCTCCCGCCCACCTCCAGCTCCCGGAGAGGAACAGCCCTGGGAGCTGAGGAATGAGCGTTTCCTCCCTCCCCGAGGGCAGGCTCGGCTCTGGCACCACCAGGCAGGGATGGACGGGGCGATGGGACCCAGGGAAAGGTGGGACAAGATGAGCTTTAGGGTCCCTTCCAACCCCAGCCCTGCTGTTTGGGGCAGCTCAGCCCACGGCAAGGCCCCGGGACCGGCCCCGTTGGCTGCTGGATGCTCGAGGGTGCTCTGGGTCTCCTCCAAACACCCGCCGGGCAACCCAAAAAGTGCGAGCCCAAAGCGGTGAGAGGAAGGAAAAAGCGGTTTGAACACCCAGGGTGGGTAAATCCTCCTTGTAGGAACCACCGGGAACATGGAGACCGAGCTGTGACCTCACCGCGCACCAAACCAGGTTCTTCACTCGTTGTGGAAACCAGCCCAGGACCCTGGTCCACAGGGAGGCTGGAAAAAGCCTTGGAGCCCCAGAGCAGCTGGATGTGAGAGCTGGCAGGCTGAATTTCACCCGAAACAAGGATTATTTCGATTATTTCGGTGAGGAACGGCGATGCTGTGGAAGGGCTGACTGCAGAAGGAAGCCCTGAACGGAAGGCTTCGACCCAAGTGATGAAAGGGACAGAGGAGGAGAACGGGGCTGCGGCTGCGGATCTTGATTTCAAGCAGAGCGGACAACGAGCAACAAAAGGAATTTTTAGTGAGTTCAGCCGGAGAGAGGCCGAGGACACAAACGTGCAGGGTGCCTGGAGCGGCACCGAGTGAGAGGGTGGGGGAGCTGCGAGAAACCCCAGGCTGGAGGAACAGAAACTAAAAATAAAAGCTCCCAAAGAAGAGCTCGTGAGGTAACGGGTGAGCAGGCAGCTGAGGGGGAAGGTGTTGGAGAGAAGCAAGGACGGGAAGAGAGGAGCCCTGGGACGGGAGGAGGTCACGGAGGCCTCCAAGTTTTGAGCAAATTGCATCGGGTCGGGGCTGAACCTCGCAGAAAAGCAAAGAAGCTGGCGGTGGATCCCAGCCAGAGCCTCAGGAGCTGCGCAGCTCACGGAACGAGGGGTGGGATGTGTCCCACGGGACAGACCCCACCCAGGGACACCACGGAGGGACCCGGCGGGTCCCCAAACCCCGCCTGGGAGCTGCAGGTGGCAGAGAGGAGGAGCAGCAGGGACAGAAGGGGCTGAGCGAGGCTGAGGGAGGGAGGGGGAAGCTGCTGAGATGGGTGGGGCAGGGTGGCCCTGGAGATGCTGAGAGGGGGTTTTGGCCAGAGCCGAGATCTGCCCTCTCCTAAGCCCACCCCGGCTCTGCCTCCAGCCTCGATTTCCCCCCAAAAGCTGGCGCTGGGCTCCAGTCCAGGCCCAGATCCAGCGCCAGCAGGGAAAACATGAGAGGATAACTTGGGGCACATCCCAGCACTGTTTTTTTTATGGATTCCAACCAGGGTGAGGCTGCCTGTGGAGGCAAGAGCTTTAAAAGGGGCAGGGAAACAGGAGAGAGGAGCCAGCAATTCCCTGTGAGGAGCAGGCCCGAGGTGATTTTTATGGCAGGGAGATTATTCCGGGTGTGGAGCAGGGAGTGCGGGGGCTGTGTTGGGACACGAGGCACAGACCCCCGGCCCGATCCCGCGGGATCCGAGGCCTTGCAGCGGGATCCGGCCCTGGGGCTGACCAGAGCTGAGCGAACGGCGCTCCGAGGGCTGGAATAAGGGGATTGCCCTCATCCCCTTTCGGCCGTGGGGTCAGCCCTTCCCGAGGAGCTGGAGGGACTCAGGGACACAGGGACCTGGAAAGATGGAAAACTTCCAGACAAGGATCCCCTCAGGAGATCTCCCGACAGGAATCACCCCAGGGCCATGGCAGCACCAGAGCACCACTGGTCCCGAGTCGGGATCCTCCTTTTTGGTCACAAAAATAAAATTCCCTTAATGTGCCTCAGGCACAGGGTGAGACCAAACCCGTCTGGGACTTTGAATCCGGTGATGCCGTGGGAATTCCAGCCGGCTGGGAGGAGGAAAGTCAGGGATGCTCCCTGGCAAAGCAAACACCCTCTGGATCGCCCTGGTACGGGCACCCTGAAGGGGGCTGGGGATTGCGACTGTGAGGGGCTGGAGGGAGGGAAGGGGATGGTGGGAGAGCAGTGCCAGCCCTGGGATGGGATGGGAGGGGATGGGATGGGATGGGATGGGATGGGATGGAGTAAGGAGCTTCCACTGGTGCTTCCATCTCTCCAGGGATGCCCTGTCCATCCTGGAGCAGCCCTGATCCCTCCCCAGCCCCGGGAGCAGTGAGGACGTGGCTGATTCAATGCGCTCAAATAACGACTTCAGCCTCTCCCTAAGCGACCCCGCTGCTGCTTCAGGTTCTGTCTGCATCCCAGACAGCTCCAAGTGGGATCTGCTCCAGCATTCCCCACCTCTGGCTCCTCCTTCCCTGGTCCCAAAAGCACTGCCCTCCTCCCCAGGCCCTCAGGTGCAGCAGGAACTGCGAAGTTTTCCGTGGAAGAGCCCAGGAAGAGCCAGCAGCGAGCAAAGCCATCAAACCTGACAAGGGCGGCAATTCTGAGATGCAGATCCTTGAGCACACAGCCTGATCTCCAGCAGCTGGAATTCCAGGCGGGGACATCACTGAGGGAAGAGGGGGCAGCCTTTGCAAAAGCTGCCTGAAGACCCGGAATATCCCAGGCTGCCAGGAGAACAGATAAACGCAGTCATTACCACCTGCCAAAGTGGGCGATGAAAACAAAGATGCGGCCGGAGGATCGGGACACGGGCACGGAAAAACCACCCGCAGCCTCCGGGAGAGGCCGTGCCAAAGGTGTGGGCATCAGAGGTAGGGGACAGCCAGGAATATCTTCCCCAAAAAAATATTCAGGGCACGGAAAACTTAGCGCGAGCACGCGGGAAGGTACAGGGCGTGCAGAGCACGCAGCTGCAGCGCCGAGCAGCAGCCGCTCCCAGGCACTCCTGGCTCCGGCACAAGGCAGAAGAATGGGAATAAATAAAAAAGGAGTGGGATAAAGCCCGCACAGCTCCAGCCGAGCTCAGCAGAAAGGCAGGAAAGCGTGGAGCTGACAGAGCCAGCTCGAGCAGGACCGCAGCGCGCACGGGAAGCGCTGGGGAGGAAAAGAGGAGCTGGCGCCACGTGCAGGGGGAGAGGGGAGCAGGGCTGGGAGGTTTGGGACAGGGATCGCGGCCAGAATAGGGCTGGGGAGTCTCAGGATCGCTGGGCTGGGCTGGAATCCTGATGGAACAGTTTGCCCAGGGAAGCTGTGGCTGCCCCATCCCTGAGAGTGCCCAAGGCCGGGCTGGACGGGGCTCGGAGCAGCCTGGGAAGGTGGAAGGTGTCCCTGCCCATGGCAGGGTGGGAATTCCATGAGCTTTAGGGTCCCTTCCAACCCAAACCATTCTGGGATCCACTCAGGGACCCAGCAGGCGCAGAGGACCCAGAGGCCACCCCAGGGCTTCCTGCACTGCGCTGCAGCAGCCACTGTGGCCACAGAACCCACAAATCCGCAAATCCCGGTGCCTGGGGTGATTCCTGCAGCTGCCCAAGGCTGCTCTGCTGGGCCAGCCCGGGGCTGCCACGGAGCCCACGGAATGCTGAGCATTCCAAACCCTCTGTGAAGAGGAGGAATTCCTCCTTGTCCCAGCTCTGGCCCTGCCCCGAGCTGCTTCTCCCAGGGGAGCACGGAGCCATGTCCAGCCGCCCGTCCCCACCTGACCCCTCCATGGGCTGGAGCTTCCCCTGGATGTGCTCAGGGATGTGAAATCACAGCCCCGGGGAGGCATCCCTGACATCTCCAGCTCCTTCCCTGCCGGGTCTGATCCTGAAAGCTGCAGGGGGATCACACACAGGCCTCAGGAAGGAACACTTGGGGCAGCTGGAGGAGGGGGAAGGCAGATGGATGCTCCAGGAAATCAGGAACTTTTGCTCAACCCAACCCTCCTCTGGCTGTGGGAGCCTCCAGAACAAAGGGGAGACAAGGACTGATCCCAGAGCCTGGATGGATATGAACAGAGGAGCAAAGCAGGAGCAAGACCAAGGATGACAGAGCCCGGAGTGCCCAGAGTTCCCAGACTCCAGCAGGGACGTTCGGGGTGGTGTGGAGGAGAAATTACTGCCCCTTCAGTTAAAACATGAGCAGACAGGGCTGAGGTGGCTGCAGGAGACACAGCAGGGCAGGAAAACCCCCCAGACCCATTCCAGGAGGCCCTGCCCAGGGTGTCACCACCAGCAAAAACAAGCGGCTGCCCGGAAAACTGGAGCTTCTCCCAGGAGATTCCCATCCACAGCCACAGGGATGAAGCAGGACAAGGCAAGGAAAGGCCCAATTTCCCCCCCAAACCCACCCTGCTAAGCCCTGGTGGGATCAGGAATGCCAGCTGAGGGACAGGGACAGCTTTCCTGGTGCCCATCTCCGCCAGCACCAGCGGGAATGCAGGATCAGGATCCCAGCAGGGTTGGATCCACAGCCCACGGCACCGGGCAAGTCTCACCTTGAAGGATAAGTTTTAAAAGGATCCACAAGCACAGTGTGCCAATATTTCCAGGAGGTGAGAAGGCAGCATTGCCCCCCATTCCCCAGGAGAGGCGGCAGCTCTGGATCCCAGGCTGGGAAAGTTCCACCAGATCCCCCTGTGAGCTGCCAACCCCACCCCAGCCGGCCCAGACCAGGTTTTTAGGGATTAAAATTCCACCAGACCCCCCCAGTGAGCTGCCAACCCCACCCCAGCCGGCCCAGACCAGGTTTTTAGGGATTAAAATTCCACCAGACCCCCCCAGTGAGCTGCCAACCCCACCCCAGCTGACCCAGAGCAGATTTTTTGGGATTCCCTCTGGGGAAACACTGGGAAACCTTGATCCAGTTCCACCTCCACGGATAAGCAGCAGCATGGGAACACCCAGGAAGATCCTCAAGGATCCTGCTCTAAAGGGTCACCAGTGGCCGGGCTGTTGTAGGTTTTTTTGGGGTGAAAATCTGCTCATATTTTATTTATTTGCGTCAGAAAAAGTCGGTTCTTTTTGCGGAGGTAAGCAGCTAATTACGCTCAGGTTCCCCAGCTAATGAAGAAATAAGCTGAATAATTAATTATTTGAGAATAAATTATTCATGGCTGGTTGTGATTCCAGTGTGGGAGCACGGAGCTCCGAGTGTTATTTCGTTATTTTCAGCTTAAAAAGGAATAACGCGTGCACCCACCGCGGCCAGCCCTGGCTGGGATCAGGGATGGCTGATCCCGGGGGGAACGGCTCCTGTCCGCGATTCCACCCTCCGGGACAAAACGTTCTCCAAAGTGAGCTGTCCCCCGGGAAGCTTCCTGCGGAAACCACCCCAAAAACGCCCTAAATCCCGCATTTACACGGCTCAGCTCCCGCTCGGCACGCCCTGCTCCAGGCCTGACCTCGCGGGTGCTTTAACAGCTCCTGGAGCTGCGGGGTCACGAGCCCTTCCCACGCCGACAGTGGATTTTAGGGATAACGCTGATTGCAGTAGGGATGGGCTTGTCCTGGAAGCCCTCGCACCGACCCTTGGGAAAGGGATCACCGGGACGCCCAGGATCCTCCTCTTGCAGGACACAGGGATCCCTGCTGACTCAGAGTCGCTGTTTTAAACGCTGATCCTTTGCCCTGTGCGTGTACCTATAAAAAACCTGGGATTTTCCTGCTTCCCGGCAGCCTGGAACCCGCTTTGCGCGGCCCTGATGGGACAGTGGGATCATTTCACCCCTCTGCTGCCACTGGGGCCCTCCCTGCTCGATTTTCCCCCCTCTCCCCAGGGTTTGCACCTGGCCCTGATTGTCCCCGTCCCTCAGCGGGTCATGCAGTGGCCCTGAACCACGGGAAGAATCCGTGGGAGATCCCGATGGGAACAAACATTCATGGATCCCTCTGTTATTTCACCAGTGACCCCTCCGGCAAATCAGGACCCTTTTAATTCCCCCGAAGGAAACAAGAGGCCCCGTGGGGCCACGCCAAAACTCTTGGAGGAACCCTAAACCCACCCAACCCACCCGTCACTGACTCACGGCCGTGTTCCCAGTGCCGGCTCCTTCACCGGTTAAATCCCAAATGGATTTTCCCACCCTTTGCCTCAGGGTGACCCAGTTACTTCCCTGAGCACTGCAGCAACACCGGGCTCCCTCCGGCCCCCCGGGGAATCTCCCGGATTTTAAAGGTGCGGGCGGAAGAAGCTCGGAGAAGGATTTGGGGAACAGTTTTGAGGCCGGGAATCCCTGGATGCTCTCCAGCCCCTCCCGCGCTGGGAGCAGCGGGTTTGCACCGGCCACTGCACCGTCTGCAGCAAACCAAACCTCCTGCCTCCTTCTTTTCCCCCCACCCCGGATTTGGAATATCCGTGGAGCATCCCTACCTTCCCCACTCTGCTGTTCCATGATTTTGCCGTCCGGCTCCAACAGCGGAGCCGTTTCTGACACGGAAATAAATCCCCTGCTCCCTCTAAGTGCTTTCTCGTTGTCTCTGACCCTTCTGCTCATCCACAGGCCATTAGGTTCTTCAATTCCTCCTGCCTGCTGCTACCTGTGTTCTTCGGGAACACATTCCTTTGTTTTTTAGCCTTGGCCGATCCATTTATTTCTGCGTTTTCTCCCTCCTCCCCGCACCTGCGCACTACGGAAAAATAAGGAAAAAAGCCTGGGTTCAGCACACTTGGAGCACCAATGCTCACGGCCGTGTCCTGCCACGCTGGCAGCAGCAACGGGGAAGGGCTGGAATCAAATTCTATTTGCTCCTGCTTGAGGAAATCGGGAGCTTTCTTTCTGTTAATTTATTTTTGGCGTTCCTCTGGCGGCGGGGACGAGGTTCGGGCTGCGCACGGTGAAGTCATCCCTCAGCTCCGTTCTCTCCGGGGCTGGCTCGCTCCTCAAGACACAAAGTGTTCCCGAAGTCGCCCCTTCTCTTCTACCCTGAGTCATCTCCCTGAAGCTCAGGGACAGATGGCTCAGCGATTTCTCCTGTTTGCGTTCGAACCTCGAGCGTTTCAGCCGGATTTTACCCGTTCCGTGCCGCTTCAGATCTCGTGCTCCTCACACCCGCAGGGGTTTTACCCCTCGCCACCGGCCTGGCGCCGCGGGAGGGGTTTTAGTCCCAAGGGGACATTCAGCCACTCCTGCTCAGGGCCAGACAGGGAATCACAGAGCTTCTTTACCCCAGCCCTCATTCAAACTGAAATTCCCCTCTCCACCCCTGCCCTGCTCAGCTGTGTGCTCTCGTGCAGGAAATCCCACAGCCTGGGGGCCGCGGGACAATTCCCGCACCACCGCAGCTCCAGCCCTGCCCTCCAGCCCCTTTGGACCCCATTTCCCTGCCACGGGGCCAGGGGTTCGGCAGGAAGCTGAGCCGCTGTGCCGGAGGGTTGGGAGGTGCTGAAACACACCCGGGGCAGTTGTCACTCATGAGGTGACATCTTCATGTCACCCCTCATGTCCTGACGCCTCTCTGCTGATAAAAGTCCTCATCCGGGTCACCCCATGCTCTCCCTTATCTGTTTTCCCCCGCGGACATCCAGTGATATCCCTTAATCACCAGAGATAAGAGGAGAGGCTTCGTCAGGGAGTGCCCGGGGGCTCGCAGGGGCTGGAGAGGAAGAAGAGCTGAGGTTTGGGGTGGTTTTGCAGGATCTGTGGATCACCAAATCCTGCCCAGCCGAGCAGGGATCCTGAGGAGGCAGAGGTCGCAGGAGCTGCTCTGGGAGCACCATGACCGGGAATTTCCTTGCAGACAGCAAAAGGAGAAGCTTTCCCAAGCTTCTTTCCAAGGGTGGATGTTCCAGAGGGCTGGGGAGAAGCCACAGCCCCAGCGGGACATCCCAGGCAGGGATCCGGGATGGGCCGGCAGGGAAGGGAACGGAAGGGCAGGGATGGAATGGGATGGGAATGGTGAGGGACGCGGGGCTGCTGCAGGGATGCGGGGAAGGGAAGCGTGGGGGAGCAGCATCCCAGGATGGATGTGGGATGGATGTGG
>VXAZ01004870.1:0-10035 GCA_013399875.1 Gymnorhina tibicen | reverse complement strand
GAGGAATGGGTTAAAAAGCAGAAAACTGTTGAGAAGGATTGTAAATCGANAGGGGGTGGAATGCTGGGAGGAATGGGTTAAAAAGCAGAAAACTGTTGAGAAGGATTGTAAATCGATCAACTGACCTTGCAGCTGGGAATAACTCTTGATAAGGCTGTGTGAACAGCAGCCAGTGATCCTGTGGCATGGACCGAGTTTATTGGTGCCTGCATCTACCTCTACCTGGGGGTTGCTTTGGGGATCCCCTGGCTAGCAAGGTAACGGAAATAAATTTCATAGAATCATAGAATATCCTTAGTTGAAAGACACCTGCAAGGGTCATCAAAGTCCAATTCCTGGCCCTGCACAAGACAACCCCGAGAATCCCACCATGTGACAGAGTATTGTCCAAATGCTCCTTGAACTGTGGCAGGCTTGGTGCTTTGACCACTTCCCCAGGGAGCCTGTTCCAGTGCCTAACCACCCTCTGGGTGAAGAACCTTTTCCTAATACCCAACCTAAACCTCCCCTGACTCAGCTTCATGCCATTCTCTTAGGTCCTGTCACTGGTTACCAGAGAGAAGAGATTTGTGTCTGCCCCTCCTCTTCCCTTCACTAGGAAGTTGTAGACTGTGATGAGGTCTTCCCTCAGTCTCCTCCAGGCTGAACAAGCCAAGTGACCTCAGCCACTCCTCATACGGCTTCCCCTCAAGGCCCTTCATCATCTTCATTGCCCTCTTTTGGAGGATCTCTAATAGCTTAATATACTTTGCATATAGTGGCTCCCATAACTGCACACAGTACTCAAGGTGAGGCTGCACCAGTGCAGAGTAGAGTGGGACAATCCCCTCCCTTGACTGGCTGGCGATGCTGTGCCTGATGCATCCCTTTTGTCAGTTTGGGTCAGCTGTCCTAGTTGTGTCCCCTCCCAAGATTTTGCCCACCCACAGCCTACTGGTGATGGGGGAATGTTGAGAGAGTGTTGATGCTGTGCCAGCGCTGCTTAACAATAGCCAAAACACTGGTGTGTTCTCAACACCTTTCTGGCTACCAGTGCAAAGCACAGCACTGGGAGGGCTGCTATGGGGAAATTATCTCCATTCCAGACAGACCAAATTCAATGATGTACCTCAATGTACCTCAGTGTACTATTGCAGTATTTCTGTAACATAAGTACCAAACTCTGATATGTGAATTAGTCATCTATTGCAAAAGAGCTCTGCAATATATTTCAAAGAACAAGGGTACATCATATTTAATGGAAAATAATCTTGCATACATGAGCCATCAGAAACAGTTACCAACAAAGGAATGCAAAATCTCTTTAAGGAAATTCTAACTGAGCAGCATCCAGTTTTTCTTTAACTTTGGGCCTCCTACTAGCACAGGCAGACACATCCAAACCATGTCTTGCTTTCAGGATACAGACAAAAGATAGACTCAGCACAATGAGCTGTGCCATTTACATACTAAAATTAATAAAAAATTGTTTATATTTTGTAGAATAAGGTAAAAGAGTGTAATACAGTCAGCATCAACAAAAGGTTCAAATCAAAAAGATACAAGAGTTCAAAGTTAATAAAATTTCCATAGACTGAAAAGTAATTTTAACAAAAGTTTAAGAAAACATTCCACTTGCTCGTTTAGCTACAGCCCCCTGTGGATACAGTTATCTTACTGTTATTAGACACATAAAGAGAAAACTGTTATGATGGAAAAGCCAGCTACCTGCAGTCAAGTCTGTGTCATGCAGATGAGCCACACACTGCATTTGGTGTGGGGTTCTTCCTTGCTGCTGTTCAGCTGAGACTCCTGCAGTCCCACAAGATCTCCTGATAAAGGGCCCCATTTACACTGTCACTATAGTTCATATCCTGAGGTAGGGACAATATGGGATGCTGGGCAGACAGACTTACAGCAAAAGCTGCGAAGTATCTGGGGAAGAAGAGATGGAGAAGTGATCTGCAGCAAATGGGATGGGACAGAAAGGGTCCCCCTTGTCACCCCTCCTGTGTCCAAATCCCATCAAAGCAAGCATCAAGCAAGAGATATTTTCATTCTCTCTATTCACCAAACCAGAGGAAAGAGAAGAAGAAACAAATTAAAGGCAAACAAACAACCTCTGCCTTTTTTAAGCTAGAGGAAGGGGTCTCTCCATCCCCAACCTATGAAAATAAGCAGCTGCAAAACAAAGGCATTTATTTGCCATGCCATATTAAAAAGCAGGGGGGAGGAAGACACTTGGTAAACTTTCACATTCACCTTCTGCAAAAAGTTCTACTCAGAGTCACTAGAAATGCCTTTTGCTGCACTTAAATTTGTTTTGGCTACTAATAATATTCAGGCAACTAGTTCTGTTAAGTGTTATTTTTTTACCTAATCAAAAAGCTACCTAATTATTCCTAATTTATCCACCAGATGTGACAGTACACTACTCTCAGTTCTCTGGCTGTATGAGTTCACCGTATGGGCTGTCCCCAAAGATAGACCTAGCAGGGAAAAGGAGAGGAAGAAAAAGGGATGTCTTAATCAGGGCCCCTGCTATAGTACTTTCCGTACAAGCTGTATATGAAGTTACCTTTTAGTTAATGCCTCTAGAAAAGAAGTGAGGCAAAGACACATTGTGCTTCAAAATTCTTTAGTTATTGAAACTCAAGAAAAGGATGCAAATTTTATACAAGTACTCCTTTACCCAAATAACCAATACAAGAAAAAACCCACAACAACATGGCACTTAATACCCTGTCAGGGAAAGGAGGATCATCCAGGGAAAGTAGCTAGTATTCACATGGCAATCATTAGGAGTTTGATCTCTGTGCCTATTACTCTATTATTAGCATTTCAGAAGCATTCTGGTGTTTTATTCCTGCATACTTACACTGAGATGCCATTAAATTGCTAATACTGCATCATGCAGATGGACAAGACCTCTATGAGACAGGACCATCAGCTGGTAGAGCACAACATGCCATTTGGGTACTGGCACTGAAGCATTGCTCCATACTTATTTTTAATAAATGCTATTCTGCACAGGACTTGTCAGTGGATATGTTACTGGGTACATTTCCCTTCGGTTTACAGGGGGAGGGCCTCTCTTTCTGAACTGCTTCTAGGTTTCTTTCATTATGAGTCACCATGATGAGGGACTTAAAGGTACAAGAGCAAGGAGCACTCTACCTTGAAAAACCAGGCTCCAAAAAAAAAAGTGAAACAGAAAATATGAGGAACACTATCTACCATAACACCAATGAAAAATCAAGTACATGATTGCTTCTGCCATGTTAATTCATAGATTTAATTAACAAAGAACAAAAAACCCCACATGCTTACATAGATCCTTTACTAAAATCCACAACCTTGACATTTAATCCACCTCCACACAGCAAATTAAACCTCTGACAGTGAATTTCAGGAGCAGGCAATGTGTTTAGCTTTGTTGTGCCTATGCTTTGTGGAAATGCAAAACTTCAATGAGTCTTAGCTCAAATCCAGCACACTCAATTTCTATTCAATACACAGCAATACTTGGGTAGCTTGAAAGCTACAAAGTCCTGTTTCATTATGACCTGTGCTGTATCTAATTTAGTAATTTTATAGCTCAAGAGGAAATCCCAGATTGTGTTCACTGGAATGAGAGGTGTAAAACTAGTCTGATTCACACAGGAAACCCAGAGGCTTCCTTATAGTCACTACTGTATTACTACTGCCCAGATGCCCCAGACAGAACTTGAGGCATCACTGTGGTATGCACTGTCTAGCAGTAGTAATGAAATTTAATAATAATCTCCAAAAGATAAGACAGGAGAAACCAACACACACAAGCAGTGACTCACCCAGTCATGCAGCACCTCAGTAGTACAGAAGAAACTCACCTCTTTTGACTCCTAAAGCTCCAACTACTGACTAGGTTATGTCTCAAATTTTAAAAGGTGTTTTCCATTCTAGTACATCTGGTCTTTTTTGGTTTTACTTAAAGATTTGGCCACAATACCATCTGTGGTAAATGGTCAGATTTGTATAGTGTTGCTTTAAGATGCTGAAGAATTGATGAGGCTGGTTGAGAAAAACGTGAGCTGGGCCACTTGCTAATCTTGCACCTGACTTGAGCAAGGCCTGACAACTGAAGGATGTCTGGAGTGAAGCAGAAGCCTCACAGCCCGATGCTGTTTCAGTGAGACACAGAAGAGCTCCCACATCTCTGTACTAGCCAATAGTCGCACTCCCTTCACTGCAAAAAACCAGCCTCATTGAAGAGATAAGGATGCGCACAAAGACCCTCTGATGAAGGTTAGACAGCCTTCACTGCTGCCTCAGCATGTGGAGGAGGACCAAAGTGTTTATTGTACCTCTTTTGCCAGCTATAAATTCTGACCAAAGGTAACTGAGACCCTCATTAAGCCCCATTTATGTATTATCTTTTACACCCCTTGGAATGCAAATGAGGAACAGAATGAGACATAATACATGTATGACTGACATCACCAAACACCACCTATAACATGCAATTGTTCTATCCCATTGGGATGGGCCAAAAATTTATAGTATAAAAGGGGGGCTTTGGGGAGGAAAGAGTCAGGGAGGAAAACACCTCTGCTTGCTCAGGATTGGTCAATGGACTGTGTCTCTCCTCCTCTCCTAAAGGGATGCCTTTAGGTGAGCTTTGTGCCTCCAACTGGGATTGTGCCTCCAACAGGGAATCGAGTCTCATCAGAAAAATTCACGGAAGACACATAGTTGGGTTGGAGTGTCAATCTTCTGGAGGGCAGGAAAGCTCTTCAGAGGGATCTGGATAGGCTGGATCAATGGGCCAAGGCCAATTGTATGAGATTCAACAAGGCCAAGTGCCAGGTTCTGCACTTTGGCCATGACAACCCCATGCAGCACTGCAGGCTGGGGGCAGAGTGTCTGGAAAGCTACCCAGCAGAAAAGGACCTGGGGTGCTGGTCGACAGAGGCTGAACATGAGCCAGTGTGTGCCCAGGTGGCCAAGAAGACCAATGGCATCCTGGCTTGTATCAGCAACAGTGTGGCCAGCAGGACCAGGGAAGTGATTCTTCCCCTGTACTCATCACTGTTGAGGCCACACCTTGATTACTATGTCCAGTTCTGGGCCCCTCAGTTCAGGAAGGTCATTGAGGTGCTGGAGAGAGTACAGAGAGGGGCAACTGTTAGTCAAGGGTCTGTTAAAGATGAAGGCTGGAAGCAGGTCACTGCACGTACAAGGAAGAAGGTTCCTCCTCCTCAGAATTTGAAAAGTAGAACTGGTACCTTCTACAACAGGTATGAGGCTCTGGAACTAGAAGGCCAGACAACCAATGAGGCGGGCGAAGGTCCTTCTGGGATAGTGGGGTGTCCTAAAACAACACCACCTATACCCCCCATAAGAACCTCCTCTGTTAAAAGGAAGAGTAGTTGTAATAGGAGACTCTCTTCTAAGGGGAACAGATGACACAATATGCAGACCGGACCCAACTCACAGGCAAGTTGGCTGTCTCCCAGGGGCTCGGATAAGGGACATTGCTGGAAAACTTTCCAGTCTAGTATGGCCCTCCGATTACTATCTGCTATTGGTTGTTCAAACTGTCAGCAACAAAATAAGAAAGAGAAGTCTGAGGGCAATCAAAAGAGACTTCAGGGCCCTAGGATGATTGGTAGAGGGATCTGGAGCACAGGGTAGTGATTTCCTTGACGCTTCCGGTAACAAACAACAAATAATATTGAAAGGAATAGGCAGATCCATGAAGTCAATGCATGGCTCTGATATAGGTGTAATCAGAAAAATCTTGGGGTTTTTGACCATGGGATGATCTACTCAACACCTGGTCAACTGACACTTGACGGGATGCACCTTTGCCAGAAGGGAAAAAGGGTTCTAGCACAGAAGCTAGTGAGGCTCACTGAGAGAGCTTTAAACTAGCTTGGAAAGGGAAAAGGGAAAAAAACAGGCTTGCCAGTGATGACTGATGGGATGCTGTGCCAAAACTTGAGGAAACGAGCACTAATGGGATCCCTAAATATGTTTCAGGAGGTGTTGGCTATAATGTACCACACCTGAAATATTTCTACACTAATGCACACAGCATGAAGATTAAACAAGAGGATCTCAAGGCTTTGGCCCAGTCCCAGAGATTTTACATCATTGGTATAAGTGAAACCTGGTGGGATGAGTCCTGTGACTGGAGTGCCATGTTGGGTGGTTACAGGCTCTTCAGGAGGGATAGGCAGGGCAGAAGAGGCAGAGGGGTGGCACTGTATGTAATAGAAGGGTTAGAATGTATGGAGCTCACAGTTGGAAATGGCACAACTGAGAGCCTCTAAATAAGAATCAAGGGGCAGACAACATGGATGTAATCGTCAGAGTCTACTATAGACCTCCAAGACAGGACAACAGCACTGATGAATTATTCTTTAAGGAACTAAGGGGTGCTTCCAAGTCAACAGTCCTTATGGGGGACTTCAAATTGCCAGAAATTAACTGGGAGAATCACACAGCTGGTACGAAATGGGCCAGAAGATTCCTAAAACACCCGTATGACAACTTTATGGAACAGGAACAAAGGGAGCTTACCTACTGCTGGTCAACAGAGTGGATCTCATGAGTGAAGTGGAGATTGGGGCTGTCTTGGTCACAGTGACCGCAAAGCAATTGAGTTTAAAATCTCTGGCGACAGGAGGAAAAGTGCCAGAAAAACCTCAACTCTGGACATGAGGAGAGCTGACTTTGGGCTGCTCAGGGAACTAGTAAGGTCCCCCGGGAAAATGTTTTTACAGGTGCTGGGGTTCATTAGTGCTGGTCACTTTTTGAACATCACCTCCTAAGGGCACAGGAGCAGGCAATTCCCAAATGTCAGAAATCAAGCAGGCGAAGCAAAAGGTTGGCTTGCCTGAGCAGGGATCTTTTGGAGAAAAGGCCAAAAAGGAAGGTGTATAGCCAGTGGAAGCAAGGTCATGTGACATGGGTAAGAATACAGAGATACTGCTTGCCCCTGTAGGGAGAAAATTCATGCGGCCAAAGCTCAGTTTGAGTTGAAACTGCCAGAACTGTAGGGGACAACAAAAAGAGCTTTTTCAAATATATTAGTGGCAAAAGGCAGTGTAAAAATAACATCAGCCATTACAGGATGAGGATGGTCACCTCACAAACAGGGACATGGACAAGGCAGCGGTGTTTAATGCATTCTTTGCTTCTGTCTTCAACACTGATGATGGACCAAGGGGGTCTCAGTGCCCTGAGCTGGAGGACCATGACTGCCAGAATGATCAACTCCCAGTCAACCCTGAACTTGTGTGGGATTTGCTGCTCCAGCTGGATCCCTACAAATCTATGGGGCCTGATGGGATTCATCCAAGAATCCTCAAAGAGCTAGCTGATGTCATTGCAAAACCTCTCTCAATGAATTTTGAGCAGTCTTGGGAATCTGGAAAGGTCCCAGCTGACTGGAAGCTGGCTAACATTTTCCCAATTTTCAAGAAAAGCAAGAAGGATGACCCTGGAAACTACAGGCCTGTTAGTCTCACTTCAGTGACTAGTAAAGTTATGGAGAAGATTATTCTGGGAGCTATTGAAAAACACCTGAAAGACAACGCAGTCATTGGTCATAGCCAGCATGGCTTCATTAGAGGAAAGTCCTGCTTATCAAACCTAATTTCTTCAAATGACAAGGTAACCCACCTAGTTGATCAAGGGAAGCCAGTTGATGTAATCCTTTTGGATTTCAGTAAAGCTTTCGATATTGTCTCTAATAGTATCCTTCTGGACAAAATGTCCAGCCCACAGCTGGATAAACACATCATGCCAGGTGAGCACCTGGCTCACGGGTCGGGCGTAAAGAGTTCTAGTGAACAGGGTTACATCAGACTGGCAACCTGTCTAGTGGGGTTCTGAAGAACTCCATCTTAGGGCCAGTTCTCTTCAACATTTTCATAAATTACTTGAAGCAGGACTGGAAGGGATACTAAGCAAGTATGCAGACAATACAAAACTGGGAGGAGCTGTTGACTCCCTCGAAGGCAGGGAGGCCCTGCAGAGAGATCTCAACAAATTAGAGGACTGGGCAATCACCAACCATATGAAGTTTGACAAGGGAAAGTGCTGGATTCTGTACCTGGGATGGGGCAATCCTGGACAGACTGGGGAATGAGAAGCTGGAATAGGACCTAGGAGGTCCTGGTTAATGGAAAGTTGAATATGAGTCAGCAGTGCCCTGGCAGCCAGGAGGGCCAACCATGTCCTAGGGTGCATCAAGCAAAGCATTGCCAGCTGGTCAGGGGAGACAATTGTCCCTCTCTGCTCTATACTGGTGCAGCCTCATCTTAAAATGTGTGCAGTTCTGGTCACCACAATATAAGAAAGATATTGAGCTGTTAGAAAGTGTCCAAAGGAGGTGTGGTGGTGCATTCCCCCCCCCTCCTCCTTTNGCAGCAGGGTCTCTCTAAATTACTGCCAGGCTCTCTTCATCATCGCCCAAATTTCTGACAGTGAAATTTGACAATATTATGGCAGCAATCTGTTCTAATTACAGCTCTTTAAATAGTGAAAGTTTTAAAACAGTTCAAGAGTGTTGAGCTTTTTGATGGGACACCCTCCCTTTTGGCCGAGGGTGAAAGAGCAGAGGAAGCTGCTGTTCTGCTAAAGTTCTTTATTTCATAGTTTCATAGTTTTCTGAAGGCAGAATTCAAAGGGGTTATACAATAAGGCCAGGCAGAAACAGCAGCAGCAGTGGCAGGCTAACAGCAAGTAGTAAACAGTTTCTTCTTCCTCCCTAAACTTACAGAAGTGTCGATTATATTTATTAATTGACCAGTAAAATTAACACACGATTCTAGTTTTTCTTTTCTTAACCTATCCTGGTCTAATTCTAACAATTGTAAATCTTACACAAGTCTTACATAGGTATTACACAGATTTGCGTATATTGTTTCTATCAGCTCTTATTGTTTATGCGAACAATCTATCTAAAAAATGTGAACAGTATAGTTCCATCTATGTTTTGTCTAAAGTAAAGAAATTCTGTGAAAAGGTAACACTGCTGCAGTACAAACTGTGTTTAAGGTCTCTTTGCTGCAGCTTTTCAATATTTAAAGCACTTAGCATATATTTCTACTAAAAGTTAAAAATCTATATTTCTATTTCACTTTGGTGTGACTTCATGTATCTCAGTTTATCCAAAGGTCTTAATTCAATCCCTCTGCTTTGGCTTTCCTCTGGGCCTGGGTCCAGAGGGACTCTCACTCCAACAGTGACCCTATAAACAGCGGTCCAAAATGGGTCCCTTTGAGCTCTCCTGGACCACAGAGGGTGTGCGACCAGCATCTCCCTCTGAGTGGGATGCCTCTCAGAGCCAGCAAACCCTCAGGGTTGCTATACCTGGAGGATCGCCAAAACACGTCCTAGGCTGATACCTCACTCCTCGGAGCCCGATCCTTCTCCCGTCAGGAGATGCAAAAGCATCCGAAGTGAGTATTTCACTGACCTCTGAGGGGAATTTTCCACAGGTACCTTGCTTGCACTGTTTCTCTCTGTGTGCATGCCCCTGCGCATATGCTATAGCAAATCTGAGAGAAATATTGTTTTCTTAGATATTTAAGTACCTCAGATATCTCCGTATCCAGGCCTGGAAGTAAGGTTAAGTTATAGTTATAAGATTCCTTAAATCCTCGTAAGTGTTGTTCTTTTGCTAAGCTGTTAAACATAAGCTAAGTGTTGCTAAGTGTCCTTTTGTTAAGTTGCTAAGTTCGACGTCGAAGTTATAATTTAGGTTAAATGCTGTCAAGCGTTATTCCTCTGTTAAATTGTTAAGGTTAAGCTATAAATTAAGTTATAATTTAAGTTGGGTAAAGGTTGTTTTCCCTATGTTAAATTACTAGACTTAAGGTATAAGTTAAAGTACTGTTAAGTTCATGTTGTTAAGCTTTTAGGCTGTATTCCTTTTATCCTTGTCTGCACTCTTTTCACACACACACATCACACACCCCCCTAGGTAGTTCTCAATTCATTTCTGTTTTGATTGTCTGGATTTTGTTTGGTTTTGTCTTTGCTTGCTTTCCCTTGTTGTGC
>VXAZ01004866.1:0-28455 GCA_013399875.1 Gymnorhina tibicen | reverse complement strand
CAGTCACCCCAAGACAGTGGGTTTCTTGGGTCACTGGTCTGAGTCAGTGGTCACAGTCTCCCCCTGTCAGAATTACCTTTTACCCAGTCAGAACTGATTTCAACACAGTTGCTGAGTTGGCTTTACTAGTTTCTTCCTTATCTTGGGAGTTCTGCCAAATGTCCTTGTGGCCTGTAAATTCTGCATTCTTTGTGTCCACTATTAGTGGTACATCCTTCTCCCCAAGCTTTGGTAACCTCCCCCTAGGTCTGAGATCATTGAAGCATGTCAAGCCCTAAACCTTAACAAGGCATTTCTACCAACAAGTAATTTATATTTCTAACACCTGGACATCAGCATGTGCCCTTAATGTTTTGTGTAAACATAGTAAAGTTGTGAACACAATCTAGCAATGGGTTATCATTTTATTGAATGACAGCTTCCAGTGTTCATACCTTTGTATCATAATAAAGAGGGGGTGACTTGAGATGGATACTCTACTGGAGGTCAAGATTTGTACAGTTTTTAGTAAACTTAGAGCAGAACCTGCCCTGCAGTGTTTGGGCATGATTATTACCTTAACTGGAATTACTTTGTGCTTGACTTCTCACATCTGAGCCCTTCATGACAGCAGGAAGGGGCAACCTGCCTTTGCATTTCAAAGCCCTTCAAATATCATTTGTAATTAAATGTACTTCCTCTTTTTATGCTTGCCAGGTCTTAATAAAACAAGAAATTTCTTAACTCCTTAGATCTTTGAGAAGACTAAAATGAGAAAAATTGGTGTGAAACCTGTGAAGATATATGAGATCTCATTTCCTTTATTCCTCTGATTCACTTAGGCATTCTGATAACAACCATTGCTTCAAAAGGGGAATTGCAGAATTGGCCTGACCTCTTACCAAAGCTTTGCAGCCTGTTGGATTCTGAAGATTACAATACCTGTGAGGTAAGGAGGCTTATTTTGAAATGTATTATCATGTAAATTTGATTATTTTTTGTCTCTCTCCATAGATACTATATATATGTATAGTATTTTGTGTGGGTATATGCACATATTCAATCCTTTTTTTTTGTATTTATGAAGGAAAATAAACACCAGCTCAACTCTTTTAAGCTATGAGGAGAAAAATCTTGTCTGATTTTTAAAAAAATCTTGCTTTTAAGCATTTTTAAAAATATGATTAAATAAATGAGCACTGAATGTTAAAATTAAAACTACCGTTTATCTATTATAGACTCATCCAGCTTGAGATCTTACAGATGACAGTATAAAGTGCTTAAATAAAAAGTCTTTAAGGCTGTTTTAATTTAACTCCATATTTAGTTAGCTACATTTACTTTGTTAATTAGCTACGTGTACTGTGGTCTTTTGCTAAAATTACCTGTTCTGTAAAAACTCTAAAATGTTGCTTTCTTCAAAATATAAAATAACAGATTTTTTTGCTTTGGGTTTGTTTGTTTGTTTGATTGATTGATTTTGTTTTTAAACAGGGTGCATTTGGTGCTCTTCAGAAGATATGCGAAGATTCTGCTGAAATTTTAGATAGTGATGTATTGGACCGACCACTCAATATCATGATACCTAAATTCTTGCAGTTCTTCAAACACAGCAGTCCAAAAATAAGGTAGGTTAAGGTGTTATACTAAAGTTATCTGTTAAAGATTTATTTACATGAGCAGCGAGGTTGATATTTTGTAGATCAGTTTAAAACATACTTAGTTTTTTAAAATGATCCTGCATATGCAAATGTGAGAAGGCAAAGAAATTTCATGCATCAGTCATTTCCACGTTTATCTGTTTAGTTAATAGATCAGCCTCACCTCTTTATACATCCTCCAAATCAAGAATCTGACTTTGAGAATCAAATTATTGTTTAAGATTTTGCATATTATTATGAAAATTTCAATGCTGTGGTTAAAATTTCAAGTTCTGATTAGAAAGACCTATCTTGCATTTGTTTTGTTATGACTGCAGCAATGGGAGAGTAAAAAATCATTTGCTGATAATGGTTTCTGAGTTCTTGCAGAAAAATATTTTTCTGCTTTAACTCCACCAAAACTTATAAAGCTCTTTATATTTCAGCTAGATCAAATGAAATGGGTTCAACATCCTTTTACTTTAATACAGTATTAATCTCTCCAAAGTAACAGAAGTATAGAAGAAAAATTCCAAAATTAATTTGTTATTGCTAATATTTATCAACAAGAACAGTAGCTTTTACCCTGAAATGAGCCAGCAATGTGCCCTTGCCACAAAGAAGATGAATGTTATCCTGGGCTGGAGTGTTGCCAGCATGGGAGGTGATCCTTCCTCTCACCCTCCAGATGAGGCCACGCCTGGAGTACTGTGCCCAGTTCTGGGCTCCCCAGTACAAGAGAGACATGGAGCTACTGGAGGGAGTCTAGTGAAGGGCCACAATGATGATGAAGGGACTGGAGCATCTCTCCTATGAGGAAAGACTGAGAGAGCTGGGACTGTTTAGCCTGGAGAAGAGGAGGCTCAGGGGTGACATCATCCATGTGTATAAATACCTGAAGGGAGGGTGCAAAGAAGACAGAGCCAGGCTCTTTTCAGTTGTGTCCTGTGACAGGACATGTGGCAATGGGCACAGACTGAGACACAGGAGGTTCCCTCTGAACATTGGGAAGCACTTTTTTTGCTGTGAGGGTGACCAAGCACTGGCACAGGTTACCCAGAGAGGTGGTAGAGTCCCCATCCTTGGAGATATTCAAAAGCAATCTGTAAGGTCCCAGAAAATTTGCTTGATGACACTCTTGAAAGGGCTTACAGTTGTTCATCTACTCTTGAGTTTGACGCACGGGAGAAATACTGACAAGATATTCTCAAGGGGTCAAAACAACAAAAAACTTTACTGGCAACTTTGTAAAATCAGAGAACTTGGGCAAAAGTTTAGAGCAGCATTCAATCAACATAAAACACTTCTCAAAGCATTAACTTGGCCCATTCAACTTAGCAAGCTCCAAGCCCATCCAATTTTAAATTACTCAAAACTCCAAGAAGAGTGAATTAGAAGAAGGAGACGGACAGAAAAGATATAGAAAAGAACAAATATAGCTACCACTCCTGGTTCCAGCAGTGTTCAGCTGATAGAAATTCCAAGAGGAAGTAGGGTCAAGACGTGCTCACCTCATGTCCTGGGTTAAATACCCTTTGGCTTTCCTGGGCCCTTCCCCCAGGTGGGACTTCCGGTCATCTGACCACTCTGGGGCTAGATTGGGACTTCAGAGGCAGGGTGTGGAGCACTGCCTCCAGTGTGCCAGTGATTGATGGCCCCTGCAGGGGCTGGGATACAGGCCCGGGGGGATAGGGTGTGTGGAGCAGGGCATTGTCTCACCAAAGCAAGGCCCAACCTGCGCCTTCCCCCACACATGCACCCAAAATGTTTCAAGCCAGCAATCCTTCCAGTCTCTCACACCATTGTGATGTGGTCCTGTGCAACCAGCTGTAGGTGGCCCTACTTGAGCAGATGATCTACAGAGGTCCCTTCCAACCTCAGTCATTCTGTGTGATTCTCTGAAATGTGTTTCTGGACTCCTCTGAAAATTATATTGAAAGATTCTACAACTTGGAGGGCTCAGTTATTGCCAGCAGTAGTATAGATGGTGAAGAGTAAAAGGAAGAGTATAACTAGGAATATATCTTGATAGGATTTAAATAAAATTTAGAAACTCACCTAAAATAGATGCACACTAAGAAAAATATATAACAAAGCATGAACTGGCACTTGTAGAAAGAGAAGCTTTTGCTTTGAGATAGGTAAACCAGTTTCAACTTAAAAGCAGATCATCTGCTGACCTGTGGCCTGGTTTAAGTACATAGTACTGAAGTATGAAGAATATTAGTTGTGTCAGTAAAATACCATTAGTGCTTAATAGTATTTAAATATTATCAGTATTTAAATCTGTGAAGAGACAACTTTTGAACACTGTTTTATGAGACTCTCTTCCAAGAAATGTCTGAAGAGACTAGATGTTTGGAGTTACGCTAGTAAAAATACTTGAATGGATCTTCAGAGGCTTTTAAAGGTAGCTTTATCTTGTGCCTTTACTTATGTAATTTGGCTTTTGTGTCTCTGAGAATGAAAAAGACTTGTAGGCAATGGCTTTGCATGAAATAGAATAGAAGAACCAGCTCTTCACTTTTAGTTTATTTCTACCACAAGTGTTTTATTATGTATCCTAATACAAGTGTGTATTTGTTCTAAGCTACAACTATATTACTGATGCATATTGGTCTCATTAGATGCTAAAAATCTTGCAAAGGCAGTTGGATACTTAGCAATGAAGAAAGGCACGCTAAAATTTCACCATGTTGACGTGTATGGAATTGTTAATATTGTTACCAAAAATCGGTGAAAATAAAACTCCTTAACACCAATGTAGCATTAAGAAACAGGCATTCATTATTTGGCCGGATGCATGGGGGAATATCTCCTCCAAAATACATGCATCCCGAGTACAGAAAGAGCTCCTGTTTATATACTGTATTTTACATACATATACATAGGCTTTCCCAGAAGAAACATATGTATTATAATCATTTCCCTGAAGTCATTAACATATTTTCCCTCCCCTTTACATGCGTTCTTCTGTCCTGGGGTTCTTTTTGGTGGTCCCTGGTGGTCAGTGACCCCAAAGTCATACCTGACTGCCCGGTTAACTGGTAAAAGTTTGCATAACTGGGCTGGCTGCTTTCCAGTTCTTCTTCGTACAGAAAAGCATTGTGTGGTTCCATAGGCCAGTGGTTTTTGAAGAATAAACATTGTGTTAGCTCACCAGGTGCAAACAATTCTTCATCTGGCAACAATATCAGAGAAAATTGATAATCATAATATACTGAAAAAGAACATCCTTACATACTGTTTGGAACAAATGTGCCAGGTATAGTCATCCTGCTATGGTTTTTATTTACTGAATACTTAATTTAAAATTATTTATTAGATATATTGGAGTATAAGGTAGTACTTAAAAGTGTGGTTTAGTTATTTTTATTGGTAACAGTATAGATGTTCAGATTTGTTCCCTCTTGCCTCCAGAAGATACTTGGACAGTGTGATTTACTTCCTAATGTTTTTAATGCCTATGTACAGTTTAGAAAATGTTTAAGACATGAAAAACATATATTTTAACTGTTCCATTTGTAGGTCTCATGCTGTTGCGTGTGTCAATCAATTTATCATCAGCAGAACTCAAGCTCTTATGTTGCACATAGATTCTTTTATTGAGGTGAGTGCATTTTTGGTTGGAGGGGTAAGTCAAATAACATATCTAATTTATCAAGAGCTTTGAATAATGTTTTACAACCACCACTATCCCTAAACTCCACATTGATGGCTTCCCATTCTTAGCTTCAGTCCCCGTGGGTTAAAAGTCATTCTGCATGTTTTTGCTCAAATTAGTCTAAGCACTCTCTCAGCCCAAGAAATTAGTATTTTGAAAATGTTTCCTTTCATAAATACAGGAAACTCTTTTTGCATAGAGGTACTGGCAGCAGTCTGTCACTTACCTGTGACTGAGAGTTCAGTACAGGGATCACCATGTCACTGAGTCTCGATTATGGGTCTCTCTGAATACTACTACTGAATGTGGATTAGAAGGATGATATTTTGTCTTAACCAGAGTATTTTATTTGCTGATGTTATGTACTGAAGGCATTTTCTAGTTTCAGAATTTCATTAATGTTTAGGGAAAAAAATTCAGGGAATAATGTTCTTGCATCTAATGTACACATGACCAAAACACTGGGTAACAATACTCATTGAAAGTCTGAAGAGTTCATTTGCTAAACCATATGTCTTTAGGAAATAATTCAGTTTTCTGAGGTGTGGGGTGGGATGATACAGAAGTACATGTTTGCATACTTTAGTTTGCCAATAATGTAAATTTTAATACAAGTTGAACTAGATGAATTGAGGCTTTTCAACTGGTATTACTTTCCAACAGAATCTTTTTGCACTGGCTGGGGATGAGGAGCCTGAAGTACGCAAAAATGTTTGCCGTGCTCTGGTAATGTTGCTGGAAGTTCGGATGGATCGCCTGCTTCCTCATATGATTAGTATAGTTGAGGTGAGTCTTATTTCCCAGATTGTATGCTGAAACATGTTTGGGATTGCAGAAATAATAGCAAATTAAAAGCATACATCAGAAGAGGTATGGTACTTTTGTGCTTGCCTACTCTTCATTTTACGTTTGTGCTCTCCTACTCTTTGTTTTCCTTCAAGATTGAGGTTGCAAAAGTTTCTTTTTAGCTAATTGCCAACATGACATTGTATTTGACAGTGCATATGGCAGTTGTTCATTCTTAAGTTAATTGATCCTGAAATGGCCAGGATCAGCTATACCATGGAGCAGCCAGGCATTGCCTGACCACAAGTGAGATCATGTTAAAAATCTTAGTTCTGATGCTGATACTGTTACAGTTTACACATTGAAGCTGTCACCTTTTTTGGAACTTTTGCCACAGCAAGGATAAGGAATGTAATTTTAAATATCTGAGATGCTCTTTGAGCTACTAACAAAGCTGCCTGCCATTGCATTGTTTTATAGGTTGGTGTCCTTGGATAGTTCCTTGATTATTCTAGATTAGTGCAGACTTGCCTACCAGAGGACCAATCAACTGGTACTTGTTTGCTCAACTGAGTTGTAATTTCCCTGTTTTTGGGAAATACTGGCAGTTTCTAGGTAGCCTTTACATATACTACTTGCTAGACTGGAAATATAGCAAAGATCAGAATCTATCTCATGCATATATATGAACAAATGGGTCATAACCCAGTGTCAAATTCCCTAAGTGCTAAGTCCAGACAGTATGAAGCAGGTGTTTTTTTGGGTTTTTTTGCTTCTGGACAAAGGTATTAGAGAGGCATAAAACTGAGGTGACTTGTAGCATCTGTCTAGTGTTGTCTGGAATTCCATGACACCAAGCCTGGCACATATCTTCTCATCTAACACAGGACAAGTAGGCATTTTTGGTACTTGAGATAGTTTTTTTTTTCTTTTGTTTGGTCTGGTTTGGGTTTTATTTTGGAGAGAGAGACAATAAAGCTTTGGAGATTATATTGTCAACAAGTGATAACTTCTCTGACTCTTCACCCTCCTGAGATCCTAGAATCCTAGAATGATTTGGGTTGGAAGGAACCTTAAAGATCATCTAGTTCCAACCCCTCTTCCATTACTGGAAGGTGCTCTACGATCTGCCTTCTTTTCTGAACAGATTTCTGAACTGGAAACAGGCTGAACACCCTCAACTCTCTGTCTGTCTTCATGGCAGAGGTGCTCCAGCCCCCTGAGCATTTTTGTGGCCTCTGCTGGACTTGCTCCAGCAGTTCCACATCCTCCTTATGTTGGGGACCCCAGAACTGTATGCAGTACTCCAGGTGGGGTCTCACAAGAGTGGAGTATGTGTTGGTTTGAAAACAAACCAGAGGGAGATCAGAAGTCAGGGTTTAAATTAATGGGAAAATAAAATTAGGAACAAGTGAAATAATATAAAGAAAAGCACTGACAAAGTCAGATACAACCTGACACCCTGTTAGGGTGGTGGTAGCAGTCCAAATGAAGTAGTTCAGTTGGAGCAATGATCCTATGGAAGGTCTAGTCTCCAGCTGAAGGTCCAGTGGTAGCTTTGTCCTCTGGTAACCCAGTAGACAGGGCTCCCTTAGGCAGTTCTGAGGGCAGGTTATATCCAGGTGGGAATGCTTGGCTCCTCCCTCCTGGGTGGAGCATCTCACAATAGGATGAGGTAAGTCCATGAGTCATGTGGGGGTTTCTTGATGGCCCATTGTCTGTTATCAGGGGTGGGTCATTAGCAGGCGATAACAGCTAATGGCCCACAGCTGGTGGTAATAGAATACTTAAATACATCTATATTGTAACCTAGGACAGAGTAGAGGAGGAGAATCCCCTCCCTTGACCTGCTGGCCATGCTGCTTTGATGCAGCCCAGGACACAGTTGGTTTCTGGGCTGTGAGTGCAGATTGCCGGCTCATGTTGAGCTTCTCATCAACTACCGCCCCCAAGTCCTTCTTGGCAGGGCTGCTCTCAATCCATTCTCTGCCCAGCCTGTACTTGTGCTTGGGATTGCCCTGACCCAGGTGCAGGACCTTGCACTTGGCCTTGTTGAACTTCATGAGGTTCATACAGACCCACCTCTCAAGCCCATCCAGGTCCCTCTGGATGGCATCTCCTCTCCAGCGTTTCGACCGCACCACAGAACTTGGGGTTGTCAGCAAAAAAATCAGTAAGGAACTTCTGGACTTTGCAGGTAGAAATGATGTCAGCAACCAAAAGATCCAAGATTGTATTCTCATTGTATCCCTTATTTTTTTTGGAAAACTATTACTAGGCATCTTGTCTACAAAAGACAGCAATAGTGAATTTTTTTCTATAAAAAGTTTAGAATTCCTCCCCTTCCCCCCCAGTTTTGGGACTACTGTGTACTGTTACTGATTTGCCCAGTTCTGTATACATACATATTGATATGTGACAATGTAATATCCGAGAACTGACTATTTTTCATTCAAATGCGTCTGGTTTTGCCCTTTTGAAGCTTGAATACCTCCAAGCTGAATGCTTCTAATGGTGGCTGCTCTAACTGAAGGAATTCTTGAGAGAGAAACTTGTATCCACATGATAGGTTTTTTTATGCTTATGGAGAATTACTTTTAAAGTAGTTAAGAATATTAATGATTCAGTAGTGCTTCTAAGACAGGTCTTGGCCAGTGTCATTCTTTTAAACCAGACAGGTTTAATATTAACTGTTTTGACAAGTTCCTGGAGGAACGGGGATGGTTGAATTTGAATTTCAGTGGGTTTTTTGAGCATGTACTTCCAGGTGAGCAGAAGCAGATAAGTATTTTTTTGGGGTTTTTTCTTCTCCTTCCTTTGTCTGAGAACATGACAACAGGATATATCAGAAGTAGACTGACCTAATAGATTTCAGTTATTAGATTGCACTGGTATGCTCATAGAGCATATTTAGCCAGGCACGTGGTGCCTAAGATCTTTTTCAATAGAAGTCCTGTCTTTTTATTTTACAATGCATAATGAGATTACTTGAATGGTGTTGCTAGTATGAAGTTATAACACAGAAACTCAGCTTGTTGCTAAAGAAATAAGATTGTTTGCATCCTGTTGCTTTCAGATAGATGTCTTTTACTGCTCAAAGGATTTTTCTTAATGCTTTATGCATCATTCTTTTCTTGATGATTTGACATAGCAAGACTAACACAACACTTACAGAGTATGCAAACCAGTTCTGAAAAATGTTCCTATGCTATTTTGTAATTTTTTGTTATAAAGCAACTATTTCCATTGCCTAAAGTCACTAGAATTTTTTAGCTTATCATTAAAAGTACTCATTAAAGTATGGCACAAGAATACTAAAAAAACCTAACAGCCTTCAAATACTCTTCCCATACTTTGCTTTGCTACTAGTATCACTGTTTTTACTATGGGGGCCTACAAGAAATATGGGGAAGGATGCTATCCGGGAGTGTAGTTACAGGACAAGGGGCAATGGTTTTAAACTGTTAGAGAGCAGGGTTAGATCGGATATTAGGAAGAAATTCTTCCCTGTGAGGGTGGTGAGGCCCTGGCACAGGTTTCCCAGCAATGTTGTGGCTGCCCCATCCCTGGAAGTGTTCAAGGCCAGGTTAAATGGGGCTTTGAGCAACTTGGTCTAGTGAAAGGTGTTTCTGTCCATGGCGGTAGGTTGGAACTAGATAATCTTTAAGGTACTTTCCAACCCAAACCATTCTATGATTTCCAGGCTGTGTATATGGCTGTCTTATACCACTGAGTGTAAGTAGCCTTTTCAATCTACTGCTATCTAACTTCATGGAGCATATATTATAATACATGCTTAAAGAGGAAATGACAATGTGAGGAGACCCTTCAAACAGACTACTTTTTGTCATTATGGTTTTGTCTTTGTGGCAAATAACTGGATACAACAAAAGTGTTGATTTTCAAGCCCTCTGGGGAAAAATGCCAAATCACTTCAGTTGCATTAATTACCTTGCTTGCAATGGGTAGGACATTTTTCAAATTTTCCAAGCTGTAATCTGTTCATAACTCAGAATAGAGCAGTATTTTTGTTGCCATCAGTTCTTAATCACAGTAATGACCTTTTAGGAAACACTTGCGATTTAGTGCACTTCATAAAATCACAGAATGGTTTGGATTGGAAGGGACCTTAAAAATCATCTAGTTCCAACCTCCCCCACGTGGGCAAGAACACCTTCTGCTAGACCAGGTTACTTGGAGCCCCGTCCAGCCTGGTCTTGAACACTGCCAGAAATGGGGAGAGGAGTCCACAACCTCTCTGGGCAACCTGTCACAGTGTCTCACCACCCTCACAGTAAAGAATTTCTTCCAAATATCTAATCTAAACGTACCCTCCTTCAGCATAATACCATTCCCCCTGTTCCTATCATTCTATGCCTTTCTACAAAGTCCCTCTCCAGCTCTCTTGGAACCCCTTTAAGTACTGGAAGGTGCTAGAAGGTCTCGAAGCCTTTACTTCTCCAGGCTGAACAGTCCCAACTCTCTCTGCCTGTCTTTATAGAAGAGGGGCTCCCGCCCTCTGAGCATCTTTGTGGCCTCTCCTGGGCTTGCTCCAACAGGCCCACATCTTTCTTGTGTTGAGGACCCCAGTGCTGGACACAGTTCTCCAGGTGGGGTCTCAGGAGAGCAGAGTAGAAGGGGAGAATCCCCTCTCTCCACCTGCTGGCTATGCTGCTTTGGATGCAGCCCTGTAGGAATGCAGTTCTGTAGGAAGGGATATGTTTCTTGCAAATCTTGCATCCCTGAAATGTGTATGGATAATATAGGTTGCCCCATTCTATTTAATTTTGAGAACAAAATGGTATTCTGAAGGAAAATTTCTTTTCTTCATTTTAAATCAATGTGTGATGAAAGGTAGCTGCATGGACTTCCATGAGTTTTCTAAAATGAGTGGAAGAACCGTTTCAGAAATAAGAGCTGGCATGGAAGAATGCAGAAATTACTGTTTTGGAAGTTGCAAGCACTCTTTAAATTGCTTTGGCAGTCATGTACAAGAAACTGATGTAGCTGTGGTATATTTAGCCTTTCTGCTTATGCAGGTATTTGATTATTTTTTGTTTAAGGGGGTTTAAATTTTAACAGCAAGCTTAAAGATTTGACACTGAATCTCTGAATTACCATTCATACTAGAAAAAAGTGAGACCTTTTTTTCCCTGTTATGGGTTCTACTGAAGTGCATCCTGTCAGAAAATCAATATTTGAAAGAGAAGCTTTTTTATGGTACTGGATATAAAAAGTATTTCCATCTTACTAAGTGTGTAGTTGTACTCTTATTCAAAAGGAGAAGGGGGGGAGTGGTAAAATAGTTTTAAAATCCCCCCACTATTCTCAGGAAACTGTTTATTATCTTGGGTCTGTCTATAGTTTCTTGGTAATAATGTTCTCACTTAAACTGGGAAAAAACTTAGAATCTGAATCATCTAGCACTGAGAAATAAGTCTCTTGGCTTATTCTCACTTTAGCCTTAAGTAGTCTTTTATATCTGTTTCTTCCCATCGCCCCAAAGAAACAAAATTACTCTGGGAGCATAGTTTATTTTTGCAAACACACTTTGCAATGTTGATAGCTTCTTCACTTTAAACTTATACAAGACTGTGGTTTTTTTTGTATAGTATATGCTTCAAAGGACCCAGGACCAAGATGAAAATGTGGCTTTGGAGGCATGTGAGTTTTGGCTGACTTTGGCTGAACAGCCAATTTGTAAAGATGTATTATGTCGGCATCTTGCTAAGTAAGTATTAAGAAGTAGAACTAGTTATTTTGAAATAGTCATCCTTAAACTTCAGTTAACTTTTTCCTGGTTACTCTTTTGGAGACTATCTAGCTTGCTGTATGCTTGGGAGAAGTTTGTTGTAGCTAGTTCTTGTGCATATTAAAAATGGCTGTATCACAGAGGTCACTGAAAAGACTTTTGAGGATTTCAGACTTGGATCCAGAGGCAACCTAAATTGTGTCACTGGTGCTTTATCTCAAGCTTAACATCCTGTTAAGTATCAGATGGATGCAAAGGTATACTAACATGTGCTTAAGCTTAAACAAACATCTCCATATGATGTTACCTATAATATCTGGTGTACCATGAACATGTTTTCTTGACAACTGCTATTGTGAGCATTTCTGTGCAATGCCTCTCTATGTGCATAGTCATGCCAGGGGTTCCCCATCTTTATGAAGAACATAACAAAATGACAAGATCATTTAGATTTAGGAATCAATTTCATATCAATTGCCACGGCAATTTAAGCTTGGAAGCATGTATAATGTGTTTTTCATGCTTCTTCAGACTGACGGTAGTTTTTTAAGCTTCAAAAACTTTTTTGTAAGTTTCAAAAAGTTATCCTAAGCCTTAAAATGTAGATCCTTGATTGAACGGGAATTGAATACCTATGTTTGAGATTTAAACATCTGCATGTCTTCAACAGTGCTAATAACTTATTTCCAGACTAAAGACTTTTTCAATAGGAAACAAATTCTTCAATGTTCCCAGTAAATGGAGACCAACTTTCTGATATATGGATGCAAGGTTTTTGAAAACATTAAAGCAGTTCTGTCTGTGATTCTGCTCTTCCAGTGAGTGTTGAGAGAAGAGATGCATTATTTTCAGCAAAAATGACCATTTTAGATGTAATGCAATTTAAAAAAAAAGGGAGGAGCTTTCCAAATTTCAGTTTTCATAAGCATTTAGAAAACAGAATTGAGATTAAAGCAGCTGCTGTAGCAGTACAGGAATAGGAATTGAAAACAGAAGAACCAACGTTATGAGAAATCACTTCTGAGTTTTAAAATGTTTTTACTTAAATCCTACTCTTATAGCTCAAAATACAAAAGAATGATAGCACAGTTGATTCTACCTACCTTCTTCCCAACAAACATATTAATACTAGTCACCTTCTCAGTATAAATTGTAAACCTCTTCTGTCCTACATGAACATTGACATTACAACAGCTTCATCCTTGGTTTTTGGGTTTTTTTAAGGAGCTTTTAAATTTCTAGTAAAACAGATAAGAGTAACATTACATATCTCTTACCTTTCAATGTCATATTTGTTAAAAGCAATTTGTTTGTTGGAGAGTCTTTTTGATTAGGGAGCTATATAAATTTGACAATACTTGATGAGAACCTTAATTTTTTTATATTAGATTAAGTGGGACAAGATCTTCTAACAACCTATTTGTTTAATATCTTGTTCCATTTTGCTCCTGTAGGTTTTTTATAAAATATATACCTCCTGCATACTTCATGAAGTATGCTGCAGAAATGCCAAGTAATGGGTGTTAATCTGAATACTTACTATTCTTTCACTGAAAGTTCAGAAGGTAATTGTTCCAAACAAGTGGTTTCAGCTGCTCAGAGTCACCATCAAAGGTATTGGCAAAAAGCAAGTTTTAATATGTATTTGTGAAAGTGTGACTTCACAGAGTTCGATGGCAAGGCTCACTATTACTACATAGATGAAGCATACATAGGAAAGATGGATTAGAATCAATTTAGAATGATTTGCATGGAGACTGGGAATGCAAAAGGGGGTAAGGGTGCAAAGGATATGGATGCAAAAGATAAGGGTGCAGAAGGCTTTAGCAGCACTTAATCTTTGACTAATTTAACATTTAAAAAGTGATTCAGTAGGATTTATTACAGTTATAACAGTGACTTAATTATAGATTCACTATAAAAACATTAATACCATGATCAATTCACACACGCACAGGTAAACCCATGTGTGCACCTATTTCTATGTGTGTAAATGTACCTATTGAAAATTCCCCTTGGGTTCAGTGAAATGCGTCAATTCCCTTTGCGTTTCCCAACAGGCAAGGGTTGCACCTGGAGGAGCATGGAGATGGGGGGGAAATATCAGCCTAGGCCTCACCGTCAGTGATGGTCCTTCGAGTATAACAGACTTGAGGGTTTGCGAGCTCTGAGAGGCCCCACTCGGAGGGAGGTGCTGACAGCCCACTGCAGTCCAGGAGAGCTCAAAGGGCCTCACTGACCCAAGTCGGTAACTACTGGGATTTTTTCCTAGAAAGTCCAATAACAATGGTACCGTTCCACTTGGGCTGTGATTAATTTTAAAAAGGTTTTGTAACAATGTACCACTTCACTTGGGCTATGAATCAGGTAAATTATTTACCAAGGCTAACAAGGATTACTGCGTATTCTTGTTCTTCATTTTGGTCAGGCAGATGATGTTCCTGTTATGGTCAGTGTTGTTCCCACATATATCATGCAAGAGCTCCTTGCACAGTCAGAGACGCTTCAGTGCCCAACTGGTATGGTCATGGGATGCTTCACCGCTCAGCTGGTTCGGTCAAGACTTGTCCTGAGCTTCTGAGGTTGTAGGGCAGGCCCGGGGATGGGGGGGATGCACCACCACAATGCCCCCATGACTAAAATCACTCTCTTGCTCCACAGAGCGGTGGTGTGGTCGCCTCTTGCCTCTGTGCCTATACACAGGTTAATGCCATGTTCCAGTTGTAATTTGAGGGAAATTTTTGTTTAGTTCATATTGCCATTGAGATGCATGACTATTATTGCTGGCCTGAATACCTTCAGAAACAATACTCCTCAGCTGCAGAATATAGAGAGACTAAGTCTGTTGCTGGTGCTTGGTCAGTCCATGGTGATTTCAGTATTAGCTTGATTTGGCATGTAATACATATATTTATTTTTATGGATTTATTTTTGTAACAAATGTGTTTATATGTGAAATACTTGACTTTTTTTCCCTAGTACTTTGTTTTTGCCATACATCAATACTATGGAGACCCATGGCCATAACCAGTTTAATAACTAAGTAAAGTTCTAATATAGACTAATGACTTGACTAATGTCAAGATCTCTGCACTGTCAGGGACTTGTCTTAAGGAGTGATACTTGAAGTAATCACAAAAGGATAGGAGGGCTCGATGTGGTTAGACTTACATCCTTAAGAGTAGTGAAGTAGAGTTTTCAGCCACAGGTAAGTAAAGTGACAAATAGTATATATGTGAGCCAACGTAATAACTTGTTTATCAAGCATATTTTGGAAGTGTGAATTCTTACTGAAAAGCTTTTGACTTAATTTCTGAAAGGTACTTCAAAATAGATTTCATCATGTGGAAGAATATCCTATTTTTAAAGTGTAAAACTCAGTTGTGCCATCTGGCTACATCTAGTTAGAAATTAACACTTTTTCAGATTACAAAGTATTAATGAACCTCATGAAATGGAGTATGGTTAAGGTACTGACTTGTTATCAGGCTAAGTTTTTATCTGGGGTTTTGTTTGGTTTTTTTTGTTGTTGTTGTTGGGGGGGAGTGTGGTTACAGCCAAAATTATGGACCAGCTAACTGAAAACCAGCTTGCTTTATTTATGTGTTATTTTGACATAGAATCATGGAATCTCTTGAGTTGGAAGGGACCCATAAGGATCATTAAGTCCAACTCCCTGCTGCTGGCAGGACTATCTAACACCAAACATATGACTAACAGTGTTGTCCAGATGCTCCTTGAACTCTTGTCAGGCTTGGTGCTGTGACCACTTCTCTAGGGAGCCTGTTCCAGTGACTCGACCACCCTCTCAGTGAAAAACTTTTTCCTAATGTCCAGTCTGAACTTGCCCTGATGTGGCTTCATTCAATTTCCTCATGTCCTATTGCTGGTCACCAGAGAGAGGAGATCAGCACCTCCCCCTCCACTGTCCCCCTTGAGGAAGTTGTAGATTGCGATGAGGTCACCCCTCAGCCTTCTCTTCTCCAAGCTGAACAGACCAAGTGACCTCAGCCACTCCTCATAAGTCTTGCCCTTGAGACCCTTCACCATCTTCTTTGGATGCTCTCTAATAGCTTTATATCTTTCTTATATTGTGGTGCCCAAAACTGCACACAGCACTCGAGGTGAAGCCGCCCCAGTGCAGAGCAGAGCGGAACAATCACCTCCCTTGCCCAGCTGGTGATGCTGTGCCTGATGCGCCCCAGGACGTGGTTGGCCCTCCTGGCTGCCAGGGCACTGCTAACTCACATTCAACTTGCCATTGACCAGAACCCCCAGGTCCCTTTTTGCAGTGCTGCTCTCCAGCCTCTTGTTCTCCTGTTTGTCTGTACATCCAGGGTTGCCCCATCCCAGGTGCAGAATCCAGCACTTTTCTTTGTTAAATCCATATGGTTGGTGATTGCCCAGCCCTCTCATTTGTCTAAGTCTCTCTGCAGGGCCTCTCTGCCTCCAGGGAGTCCACAGCTCCTCCTACTTTAGTATCATCAGCAAACTTACTTAATGTACATTTGATTCCTGCTTCCAGATCATTTATAAAAACATTAAAGAGCACTGGCCCTACAATTGAACCCTAGGGAATCCACGGATCACCAGTTGCCAGACTGATGTGACCCCATTTACTATAACCCTTTGAGCCCGACCCATCAGCCAATAGTTCACCCAATCTATTATAAACCTTTCTAGCTGTGTGCTGGACATTTTGTGCAGAAGAATACTGTGAGAGACAGTATTGAAAGCTTTGCTAAAAATCCAAAAATCCTCACATCTACTGGTGTCCCTTTGTCAGCTTGATGGGTGACCTTGTTGGAAAAGGAAAGTAAGTTGGTTAAGCAGGACTTCCCTCTCATGAACCCGTGCTGGCTGTGACCAATGACTGCGTTGTCTCTCAAGTGTTTTTCAGTAAGTCCCAGAATAACTTTCCCCATAATTTTACCAGGTGCTGAAGTGAGACTGACAGGCCTGTAGTTACCAGGGTCTTCCTTCTTGACATGTATCAATATTTCTTTGTAGACTGATACCTGTGCTGGTAAATGGTATGAAATATTCAGAGATTGATATTATTCTGTTAAAGGTAAGCATTCCTTTCTTTTATACTCAGTAAGAATATCTGGTTAGCTTCTGACTTTAAATCAGAATGGTTGAGCTGGTAGACCAGATCTGGTCTGCCATCTGTTCAATGGAGATTTAGCTTTCTGGGGCAAGGTGTGCTGTTCCAAAAACTGAATGCGACTGCTGCCATGTTTGTTGGAAAATAATCTGTGGGTTTTCCTGCTTTGCTCCTCTCCCCTTCCACCCAATTTTAGCAGAGCTGGGATACTTTTACCCATGAATTGCTGCAGCAAAGCAGCTTATAAAGAAATTATCAGAATTAATTTTAATGCCCTTCTAGCTTGAACTACACAGCTTTTTCCATCACAACATTTTAGAATGTGTCTGTGTACTAGAATTTCTCTCTCTTCTTCTTTCTAATTCCTTCCCATCAAGAGTAATTTCTTAACAAGAAGAGTACTTTGTGCTTTTCTGTGAGATTACCTCTGTTGCTTCTGTTTTCCTGAAATTTTTCTGGTAAATACTGTATCACAGTGCAGGAACAATGGCATTTTTAGTTAGCTAGGCAGCACAAGTGGGATGTGAATCTTTCACATGTTTATAAAATATTGAACTAAAATTTGCACTACATTCTTAACTTCCTTGAGTAATATAGTTGCACTGGTTTATCTGATAAAACATTTTTTGGCAGGGGGATGTTGAAGAAGATGAAGCTATTCCAGATAGTGAACAGGACATAAGACCTCGTTTTCATCGTTCACGGACAGTAGCTCAGCCACATGAAGAAGATCGTATTGAAGATGATGATGATGACAATGATCTTGATGATGATGATACTATCTCTGACTGGAATTTAAGTATGTCAAAGTAATGTGTAAAATGTTTTAAAATATAGCTACTTGCATAATACAAGAACCACAGTAAATAGGAGTTTTTGTATAGAAATACTGAGGCTTTGCTTTTTAATAGAAAACAAACTATCTGCTGATATAATTGGTGTTTCAGGCAGAGGGGAGTATTTCAGGTGATGTTTTGGCTATATAACTATTGAAAAATCTAGCCACCTGTAAACTTATTTTGAATATGGCCACTAGAGCTGCAAACACCTACTAGATGCAATTCAACAGAAGCTTTGGATTTTGAATTTTAATTCTACAAGGTAATACAAAACATGTATTACGGTTTACTTTATTTAAAAAGTATTTGTGGTGGGTTGACCTTGGCTGGATGCCAGGTCCCCACCAAGCCGCTCTATCACTTCCTTTGCCAGCTGGACAGGGGAGAGAAAATAGAATGGAAAACAACTAGTAGGTTGAGATAAGGCAGTTTTCTAAAGCAAAAGTGAAAGTTTATGTGCACACAAAGAGGAAAACAAAATAGGTTTATTCTCTCCTTCCCATCAGTGAGTGATGTTCAGCCCCTTCCCAGGAAGCAGGGCTTCAGCACTTGTAGGGGTTGCTCCAGAAGGCAAACATTGTAAATAATGAATGCCCCCCTTTCCTCCTCTCTCCCTTAGCTTTTATATCTGAGCTGACATCATATGGTATGGAATATGCCTTTGGTCAGTTTAAATCAGCTGGCCTGGTTGTGTCCCCTCCCAGGATCTTGCCCATCCCTATCCTATTGATGGGGGGTGGAATGTTGAGAGACAGCACTGATGTTGTGCCAGTGCTGCTCAGCAGTAGCCAAAACACTGGTGTGTTATGAACACGTTTCCAGCTACCAATGCAAAGTACAGCACTGTGAGGGCTGCTATGGGGAAATGAACTCCAGCTCAGCCAGACCCAATACAATCTTACACATTGTTCTTAGCTTAATAATGCTTTCTTTTAGTTCAGTCTTCCCTCTAAATCTGGTTTGTGTTCAATTTTTTCTTCCTTCAGTTGAACACTCTTACCAGTAGTTCAGATGTAGTACAGATGAATGTGCCTTGAAGCTTATGGATCAACTTTGAGACATATCTAAATTTTAAAATAATACTAATACTAAAACTACTGTTATTATTACTTTAGAAGACAAAAAGCACAAATATATTTTCCTTTGTAAAGTATCTTTTTTATAGTTTTAAATTCATAATGCTATTCTTGTAGTCGTTGTGTATAGAGATTGCAGAATTAAATCAGTATTTTCTGGAAAACATAGCTGAAATGACAGAGGGTGCTCTGTGGTCCACAGTTTTGGTTAAGAAGATGAGGAAGCTAAAGCTGGCTAGGAAAGAGAGAGAACAGAACAGTTAAGAAATCTATTTTGATGTATGTCATCTGTACTTGAGAGAATTTGGATTATCTGAATTTCAGAACTGTGTGCCCTATTTCTTATCCAGTGTTCTATATTTGACTTCCAATTTGAACAGAGAGGAAATGTCAGCACAGTCTGACAGCAGCATTGGTTACTAATGAGACCTGGTAACTTAATATGGGAGCCCACCTTTTTTTCCTCTAGTAGAAAGCTGAAACAGTCTAAGCTGAAGCAGCAGGTGCTGGTCTTGGGGAGTCTGTGGTGTTTATTATTGTTTTTTAGTGGAGATCTGCTCTGAGTTGAGGACTCATGTTTGATTTTATTCAAACCTGTTGGACATCATCTAGAAGCAGAGTAGAAAAAGTTTTGTATTTATTGTCTATTCTAGTAGTTGCTACCTCCCAACTGAAAAATTATCTGTGTCTTGTTTGGGCCCACTAGCAGTTTAGATCCAGTTTAGGATTTTTGCATGTTACATTTGCTACGTATATTTTGCCTGTTTACCTGTTGTGTATATACTTTTGTTTCAGTTGGATCAAGGAACTGAGATCATAATAAGCTGAAAAAAATGTAGTATAAATTCTGTAATACAAGCATTCTTTATAAATCCATCTTAGCATTATTTTTCTAGACATGTCAGCCCCACAGCAGAAAACCAGAGTAAGGATTTCTGAATCATGTTTTGAAGCTGTTCTTTTATGAGCTTTTGTGTGCTAAAATATGAGATTAAAAACTTTCAAACAAATTTCGAGGTAGTGTTCTTTGTATAGGTGCATCACGGAATTAGGAGTAAGCTCAGAGCAGATGTCAGCAAATTTCTTTCAGTCTCTAGAGATTGATGATTTTGCCTTTTTTTTGCTTTGAGACATAGATCATGTTTGAACATTTTCTTTTTAATCACTTGCTAGTATTTTTTGGCTATTTCTCCTTTCTCCTTAATTTCTCCGGTATGTTGCATTCATGTCACAGATCTTCCCTCTTTTGTAGTGTTACACCATCCTGAAATTATGTAGTGTATATAATGGCGCAATATAATGGTGTGGTTCCTGTCAGTGAGTGTTTTAATATTCCTAATGTATAAGTCCTTTTAGTGGCTATAAAAATGCTGCAAAAATGGCTCTCTAAAAGCTGTGGCTTTGTACCAGAGCACAATGGATCCCTGTGTATTGTAATGAAATTAAAGTATCTTTCCTCCTGATACCCTGGCAGCTCAAAGTCAAAATGAGGATCATACTGTCTATCTACAACTGCTTGTATAATAAGAAGATTAACATTGTTAATTCCCCACAGGGAAATGTTCTGCTGCTGCTCTAGATGTCCTGGCTAATGTATTTCGTGATGAACTTCTGCCACACATCTTGCCCCTTTTGAAGGAATTGCTTTTCCATCCTGAATGGGTAGTTAAAGAATCTGGTATCCTTGTTCTTGGAGCAATTGCTGAAGGTAAGGCAACAGTGCATATCAGGTTACTGAATTTTTATTGGTTCTAAAGCAGCTCTGGGATCCCTTCTTGGTGAATTTACTTGTGCAAGCAAGTATACGTCCTTAGCTGTTTTTTTTTTTTTTTAGTGATTAATCTCTACATCTACTAGTTGATGACTGCAGTTATTTAACTTTTCATTTTCAAATTGTGCATTTTTTGAGGCTTAAATAACTTAGATAATTTCTTTTATTCCTCCCTTTCTTAACTCTAGCATATATTTATTGGTCTCTCATGAAATACTACCTTGATTTGATACAACAGGAATATTTACATTTCATTCAGCGTTTTCAGAAATGGAGAAGACAAGTCCCATTATTTCCGTGCCCTGAGCTGCTTTTTGTGGATGGCTCTCTGATTTAAATGTGTTAACTTCCATTTCTTTGTATTTACTTACAGTCTTGGCTCTTTGCCTGTTTATCCATAATCTCTGTCCATTTTTCAAATTGAAGGCATATGTTTGGGTCCATGCCTGGATTATCTATTCCTACAGTACCTAGTGAACATATATTTTCTTTGTTGCTAGAAAGCATTTTTGTTGGTTTTGATTTCAAGTCAAGCAAGGTAAAAGTTAGTACTTCTTGCAAATCTCAATATATTACTGGCCTTGCTGACTCGAATGTGCAGCTTTTATTGTTGGTCAGTATTTTTGTTATATTAGGAGAAAACAAGAAGAAAATTATATTTTTTAAGAAATCTTTTTTAATTATATGGTGATTAGTTATCAAGGCCTAATCTTTCTCTAGTTGTTGTCTTGGTCACTCTGAGTAGACTGGCATAAGGCTTCCAAGCTTTGTAAACCAATTTTATTTCGATGTTCTTGCTATACTGCATTTAATAAAGCAGAAATTATGGGGATTGGGGAAGCACTGAAGTAGAAATGTAGTTGGAATGAATGTAAATTCGATTGGGGATTTTAATTACTGTTTATGTTGTGATTTCTTTTTAGGACTTAAATTAGGTAGACTTGCTTTGTATATTGGTAAAATGTCTTACTACATGATAGAGGATGAAAATATATCCCTTCTAGGAAATAACAAAAAGTTCTATTATGTTTTCTAATTCTCATACTGTAATAGCCATATTTTTCCTTCTAGGCTGCATGCAGGGTATGATTCCATATCTTCCTGAGCTGATCCCTCACCTTATTCAGTGCCTCTCTAATAAAAAGGCTCTTGTGCGCTCCATCACTTGCTGGACTCTTAGTCGCTATGCACACTGGGTAGTTAGTCAACCCCCAGACACATACTTGAAGCCATTAATGACTGAGTTGCTAAAGCGTATCTTGGATAGCAACAAGAGAGTACAAGAAGCTGCCTGCAGGTGAGCCAAAGCTTAAACAAAGAGTACTATCCATGACACTGCTTTTTCATGGGAAAATATTTTAATGCCATAATTGATTAATCTATAACTCCATTTCTAGCTCTTAATGTATTTTTTTTTCCTTTTAAATTGGGGTGGGTTCAGCTTCTTCTGAAATCATCACAACTAAGTTGTAGTAAAACTAAAATGGATAATTTGTCTTTCTCTTGTCCAGTTTGTTTTTAGAATATATGAAAAACAAATTAAACAATCTATTGCAGTAAAAGAAATTGTCTGTATATCACACCTGTTTATTTTCAATATTTGAAGTTTCATTGACCAGAAATCTGGCTTTTATAGGCCTATGAGCAAGGTCAGTACTGGAAAACTATCCTATCATTGCATTAGCAATGTTTATATTTAGCTCAGGATTACCAAAAAATTTGGGTTACAATTATTTCACGGGATATTCCCTTTCTCTTGAAAGGAGATCCTTGGAGGTAAATTCCCTTCTCTCCCTTGTCTGCCAATATTAAAAAAAAAAAAATGGACACACCATTAATGGAATGGATATACCACTTGTGCAGGAAGCTCAGCAAATAAAGCTTTTACATGTCAGTTGTTGTGGGGCAGGAGTACACAGCAGACTGCCAAGAAAGTTTCTTCATAAAGCAGGATTAGATCTGTAACATGTATACATAAAAGGTTTTTACTGGAATATTTTTAAATTTTGCTCATCACAGTTTAGGAGCTGAATCTTTGCATTCAATCAAAATAAAATGTGTCTCAATAATACCATTTTGAAAACATAGCTTTGATGAATTTAAAGACTAAATACACTTCTATGTTTAAACAGGAATGGGTAGTGTGGGGCATTTTGGGGTGGTCTTGTTTTGCTTTTTACAAGATACTGACTATACTATTTGGGGTGGGGTTTTTTGTCATTCAGTGCCTTTGCTACTCTAGAAGAGGAGGCTTGTACAGAGCTTGTTCCTTATCTTGCATATATACTTGACACTTTGGTCTTCGCATTTAGTAAATACCAGCATAAAAACCTGCTCATTCTTTATGATGCTATAGGAACTCTAGCAGATTCTGTAGGACATCATCTAAATAAACCCGTGAGTATACCTTATGTTCTGTAGAAACACTCATCATATATTGAAAAACTGGTTGAGTGGTTTTTGTAGTGTGCTTTATATGTTATAAAACAAAAATGCTGGATTTAATAATAATAAATATTTACATGTAATATACATAGACTGTATGTAATTTTCACACTACACAAATATTCCCTGTTTTGAATAAATAATTGTGTGTTTGGTGGCTTGCAAAATGTGCTTCTCATTACTGTGACTTTTTTCCTTACTCTCAGAATTTTTCAGCTCAAAGGAGAGATATATATCAATATAGATATGAAAGAAATTGGTGGAATGTGTGTGCTAATTTCTAATGACTTTTTTTGTTGTTTGTAACCACTTTCAGTATAGCTAAACTGCTCTGTCTTTCCAATGCATTGAAGCACATCATCATTAGAAATTGCTTTATCCGAGAGTGGGATAGATGTGCATTTTATATCTAAAAACACAGAATCCTTTGAGTAAAGCACAGAGAGCACAAGCAAATGTAGTGGGCTTTTTGTAGTGTACATGTTCATTAACAGGATATACATACATGCCACATGCATCTTATGATGGCTGTTGAAATTTGGTTTATTTCTCTATAGTGCTTCACATGACAGACAAACTAGAATAAAACAATTTGGATTGTTGCCATGACATTTTACTTGCCATTCAAGACTCCACACTATCAAAGGACATCTTTTCCAATCTCTGGCCCTGGCCAGCCTGACTTTTGACAGCACCAGGAGGAAGCTAAATGGGAGCTCCTGGTAATGGTGGGACTTTCTTCAGTCACTTAGAATATTGTATCTTTGGACATAGCATTAGCCGGCAGTATCTGTTGTGTCTTTGGATACTTTCTGGGAGCAACAGTACTACATGGATGCCTTGCTTAATGTCCTTGTGACTGTGACAGCAGTGGTAGGGAAGATGCAACATTTTATACAGAACTGGTAAATGCACATTTCTGGAGGGATAGAAAACTTTCTTCATGGATGAGTAGTTGAATGAGGAAGAGGTTTCAGGAACTTCTGGGGATAGGGTTGTAGCATCAGGGCAATGGAAGATGATTGAGAAAAGCAGGTGGCAGATGCACAGCCAGATTGCATTGCTGGTAAAAACATTTTCTGTAGCCCCTGAGTCAATCCTATAGATATGTAACAACCCAGGCAGCTATTAAAAGTTGCTAGACTGAAGCCAAACCTGGAGGAAAAGATTTGTTTTGCAAAGGTACTTATGTGCCTCAGCAAAAAATCTTAAGACATAAATTTTAAGTTCTAATATTCAACTACTTCTATATATTTCAACAGTAGTTGAATTACAGTATATAATTTTTTCCTGAAAAAGTAGAATATATAAATTTTCTAGCTTTGAAATAAACTAGTATGCAATTGAGTGTTTCAGTAGCTGATGCATTTTCATCTTAAACAGGAATATATTCAGATGCTAATGCCTCCATTAATCCAGAAGTGGAACATGTTGAAGGATGAAGATAAAGATCTCTTCCCTTTATTAGAGGTAAATGTTAAAATTTGAATATGTCTCTTTTGGGAATTCTCTCTTTTACTAAGGATGTTGCTACTAGGAAATGTGACTATAAATGCTGTCAGTGTTAGGTATTTCCCATTATGGAGAAAATATTATGACAATAGTAAGAAAATTGTTTAACTGAGGAAATGTTATTAAGTTTAGCAGAAATCTTTTAGATTTTTTTTCCCTGCCATTCTTCATTGTTTTCTTTGGGATTCTTTGTTTTAAAAAAATTGTTCCATCCCTGTTGTTCTTGGCTTTCCCTTCATCCCTTCATTAAAACAATTATCAACAGGCTGAAGGTATGAACCAGGCAATGTAGTCTGTTCTCTGTACTTTCCAAGTGTGAAGCAGGAAAACACTTCTAAAGAAATTAGTTTCATAACTCTTGGGTAATGTTAGGGCTTGTACATTGTCAGGATAGTGAAGTTTAGTGTAAATGCTAGCTGAATTATAGTAATTGTCTTCATATGAACTGTCTTGGCACCTCAAAGAAGATGCTGCTCCTGAGAAATTTTCTCAACTGACATACGTAGGAGAGTAACAATTAGCTGACGGTTGCCTTGGCTCAGCTAATTGGTACTACCTTTCCAGGTTGTTTTTACTTAAACAGTTACTCGTGGGTATACTTAAAATGCTTTTAATTTACTTCACACAAGTAAAGGGTACTTGGGGGAGGTGAGGGAAGTTAGTGTCTCTCTCGCTTCTTTTTTCTTCTTCTTTATTTTATTCCAGTGCCTGTCGTCAGTTGCTACTGCCTTGCAATCTGGCTTTCTTCCATACTGTGAACCTGTGTACCAGCGTTGTGTAAATCTGGTGCAGAAGACTCTTGCACAAGCCATGGTATTTTTCTATTGCTATTCCAATGTTTTCAGAATATCTCCTTAAACCAATGTATTAATTATGTAAAGTACGGGGTTTGCAGGGAGATTTGTAGTATTAACTATTGAAAATTTAAGTGAAGCTGCAGTTCTGAAACTTAATTGTTTGTTTGTTTTTACTTTTATGCATGCCCCTGAGAAAATCTAATACTCATTTTGAAAATGCATAATTATTTGTTGCAGTTGCACAATGCTCAGCCAGACCAATATGAGGCTCCAGATAAAGATTTCATGATTGTAGCTCTTGATTTACTCAGTGGTTTAGCTGAAGGACTTGGAGGCAACATTGAACAGCTAGTGGCTTGCAGCAATATCCTGACACTAATGTACCAATGTATGCAGGTGAGACAAGTAATCTNTATGCAGGTGAGACAAGTAATCTGTTTAATCCAAGAATTTTCTTTCTTAAAAGAATCAGAAACACTTCTAGAATTGTCAGGTTTTTTTCTTCCTCTCTTTAGGATAAAATGCCTGAGGTACGGCAGAGTTCTTTTGCATTGTTAGGTGATCTGACAAAGGCGTGTTTTCAGCATGTTAAGCCTTGCATCGGTATGTTTCTTTTACATATTAAATAATTAACTTGTTTTACAAACTGATAGGAGGCTGGTTTAGCCATTGTTAAGTTCCCTTTTCTGTGTCTTACCTTGTCATGGCGTTGTAGATTTTTGTTTTCCTTTATCAGCAAGGGTCTATAGTCTTTTCTCCTTTGAACTGTGTTTAAGACGCGTTGTTCTTTTTGTAGACAGTGCAAAAGTTCATTTTGTTGCTTGACTTTTATAATGTAGCATGTGTCCTGTTTTGCTGGACTACAGCAAAACAGATGTACTTAGACTTCAATTAGAACAGTTGCTTAGTAGGTTTTTTGCTCTACTAGAATCTATGAATGCTTGGATAGGCTTGGAATTTAAATTTTGGTGAAATATTAGTCACAAAGATTATAACATCTGTCATTTTAATCAAGTCTGGGATTTGCTTTCTAGGCTTCATTGTTGTTGGCTGTTGGGGTTTTTGGGGGGGGGTTAGTGTTGTGTTTGGTGTTTTTTTTGTTTTTGTTGTTGAAGGGGGTGTTTGTTTTGGGGAGAGGTGTTTGCTGATTTTCTTTTTAGCACAGCCGAATATATAGCTATCCAGGTGTGCTTTTCTTTCCCTACTCCCGGGAAGGGGGTAAAAAAGGTTTCTAGAGTTACATAAATGTAAAATCTATTAGAAATATTTTTAAATCATAGTTTGAAAGGATTTGCATTGATCTGCTTAGGTTGTATCATCCAGGTTAATCTGATATATAGCAAAAATACAGCTCTTGTTAATTCAGGTATAATGCTTTACAAGAATTTAAATACGCTTACATGATTTTTTTAAAAAACTCCTTCTCCTCATGATCTTACAGTAATGGAACAAGATGGTTGTATTGTGTGATGAGATTTTAAAATGTTGTTCTTTCTAGCTGATTTCATGCCCATTTTGGGAACAAACCTAAACCCTGAATTCATTTCTGTGTGTAACAATGCCACCTGGGCGATTGGAGAAATCTCCATCCAAATGGGTAAGATTTTTTTCTTTGAATATTTGCATATTTAGAATGGTTTGTTTGTTGTGTTCTTTTTTTATTATTTATAGTGATGCTTTCATGTTAAAAATTTAAATTCAGTTTTACATTCTTGTCCTTGACAGTAAGTTCGATGTACCAGATCTAAATAGATTATGTATATTAATGGTCATTTTCTTCTGAATGTTTTTTTTTGGCTGTTTCAGGTATAGAGATGCAGCATTATATTCCAATGGTGTTGCACCAGCTTGTAGAAATAATTAACAGACCCAACACACCAAAGACATTGTTAGAGAACACAGGTATCCAAAAACTGAATCATTTATGGTGAAGGGAATGAACTTATTTTTTCTACAATGATTTAAAAAAATTGAATAGAACTTATTTTATTGCTAATATTTCGCTTTTATAAGCAAAAACAACTGTTTTTCAGAAACTCTTACAAGTCTCAGTCTTGCAGAAAAACATCTATCATATATCTAGATTATTAAAGTTATTGCTTTCTCACCTTTATAGCATTTTATATTTATTTATCATCTATTTAAGTATTCTTCCAATTTTATTTATGTATACAATATGACAGATGTGTGCAGTAACACTTAAAAGACTTAGTGGCTTTACACTGATTTTAATATATGCATGTCCTTACATGTGTACTATATGTATATGTCTAGTGTTTTAAACAAATGTAATTGGCATATATATAACAATGAACTCTTTGAATTTACAATAATGCACTTCTTTTTAATATTAATTTGTAGTAATATGCACAAAAATCTAGATCTGTGATGGCAGTTTTACCACAACATAACTGAAATTATGTATAATTTCTATTACCTGGTCACTTAATAACAAATTTCTGAAAAGAAGTCTTAACAGTGGCATGTATGTTTCTATGTTCTGGACAGCTGCTTTGCCTTCCAAATTGGAAGCAGTCCCCAAATGCCTTATTGAACTGGAATTTCTGAGGCTTGTGTTTTTGCATTTATAGAGGGCATGTTCTGGTATGAAGAGCACCTTCCATACTTCAGCAAAACTTTATTAATAATTTAACAGGTTTCAGGTTTATTATTTTACTACTTGAGAATCTTTTGACCTTTTTCTGTTTGAAAACTGTCTTGTAAGAAAAATGACAGTTTAGTCATTATACTGGACATAATTGAAAATTATGCAAATTCAATGCTAGTTACATTTGGGCTTGAGCTAAGTATGAGATAAATTGGGATTTCTTTCTATGCATATTTTTCCTTCAGTATTCTCCACACCCCATCCACTCATTTAGTATGGAAGGTGAACTTGAAGGAAAAATTGCCTAGTTGTCTGGCATATTATAGGTACTGCTTTTTGAAAAGATAGTTTTCATGCTAATTGCTTGTTATGAAATGCACCATGGAATAGTATAGCAATATAAATTTTCTTACCCCTTGCCCCCAACCCCCTTCGTCTGCATTGATGGATGTGTAATATCTGTATCTGAGAAACATTCA
>VXAZ01004860.1:30939-60751 GCA_013399875.1 Gymnorhina tibicen | reverse complement strand
CCCTTTCTTCTTTCCCCATTCCCTTTTCCCTTTCCCCCGCCCCTTTCCCCTCTCCTCTCTTCCCTTTCCCCTTTTCTGCTTTCCCCATTCCCTTTCCCTTTCCTCTTTCCTGCTGGGGCTGCTCACCTGGGCTGGGAGGTGGAAACTCTTCCCTGCTGTTCCCCACTGAGAGGCCTGGAGGCTGCCCTGGGCTGCTTCCCAGAGCAGTGGTGCTGGTGCTCTGGATCCATGGAATGCCGTGTGTGGGGCTGATTCCAGACGGGAGCTGGGCCTGTCCCACCTGGACCCCACTGGTGCTGCTGCTCCCGACCCCGTGCCGAGCAGGAAGGGCTGTGCTGGGTGTGCACGGCATTTTCTAGTCAGTCAAACAACAGATTCCAGTTTGGATGGCTGGGAAAGCTCTTCCTTGGGCCTGAACAAGGCAGGGCTGGCATTTTGGGGTGAGTTACTCCGGAACTTGCTGCCAAACAGTGCCATAAAGAGAAAGGCACAGGGAACACGTTTCTGTGGTGCTTGATTGGGTTCTGTGGCTTTAAGATGAGATTCCTGCACGTTCTGGAGAACAATCTCTGCTTCCAGATTGGAAGTACCCAAGGTGCTGCCTGCAGGACTTCTACACAAATCTCCACAAAAATGAGCTGGAGAGATTTGCTTCAATTTCCTGCAAAACCCTCTGAAGGACGAGGCTGCTGAGTGAGTTTTGTTGTTTATCCATTCTCAGCACTCGCTGCCTGCCTGGGGAGGATGGGGGGTTAGGGAGATGTGTTGTTTTCTGTATTGAAAGTGAAGCATATTTACATGGGATCCCAGGGCCTGCAGACATTCCCTGCTTGGAGGCAGCATTTTATGCACCTCTGTTTCATCCTGTGATACAGGATTTAATGGGAGCCTCTCCTGTGTGTAGCCGGAAAATAAAATTGCTTTGTTAGATCAGCCTGCCTGTCCATCTTATCCGGTATCTAATCTCTGATAGTGGAATTACCAGATGCTTCAGGTTGAAGAAATCATATTAAGGAAAACTGTGAAATAATCTGCCCATCTGGTACGTTCTGCCTCCCCCGTTCTCTCCTTTCAATCCTGTCCAATATAAATGTGGAGTTCTCATTATCTCTTTAAAAGTCTGTTCCTTTCTGGAATCCTGCTAAGCTCTGATTCAGTGGTATTTTATGGTATTATGGGATTAAGGGGTAGATTTAAGAGAAATAATACCCACAATTGTTAGGACTATTGGATCATTGGGTGGAGATGACACATTCCTGCTGCTGCAAATCTCTCGACAGCTGTTCTCGGGAGGGGAGCCTCGAGGTATTAAAGTGAAGAGCAAGGATGGTGTAAGAGATAAGCAACTCCCACAGTTTGATTTTTCAGATGTTTTGAGGGCTTCCCAGCCTGGAGACACAACCCCTTCTCCTGCCTGCCTCAGGGTCCTGCATGTGGGGCAGGAAATGCATGGAGAGGGACTTTGGACAAGGGGACCAGGGGGAATGGCTTAAAAATGCCAGAGGGCAGGGATGGATGGGATATTGGGAAGGAATTGTTTCCTGGGAGGGAACACTGTCCAGGCTGGACACTGGGGCTTGGAGCAGCCTGGGACAGTGGGAGGTGTCCGTGCCCATGGCAGGGTGGCACTGGATGGGCTTNGGAGAGGGACTTTGGACAAGGGGACCAGGGGGAATGGTCCCCTTATGCAAATATCAGATTTTGTGTGCTTAACGATTAGCTGCATTAAACCACAACAGGTGGGCAGGCCCTGGCACAGGGTGCCCAGAGCAGCTGTGGCTGCCCCTGGATCCCTGGCAGTGCCCAAGGCCAGGCTGGACACTGGGGCTTGGAGCAGCCTGGGACAGTGGGAGGTGTCTGTGCCCATGGCAGGGTGGCACTGGATGGGCTTTAAGGTCCCTCCAACCCAACCATTCCATGATTCTGTGCTGGAGGAGCTCTGGAGGTGCTGGGAGCCTGATGTGCTGCTGTGTTCTCGGAGCACCGGGTCTGTGTTGGCCGTGGGACCCCGCGGCCTGGAGGTGCCCTGGCAGAGCCTTCCCATCCCCACCAGCTACGGAGGGAGCAGCTCCTCGTCCCCGGCGGGGCTCGGCTGTTCCCGTGGTGCTGGGGCTGAGTCAGAGCTGCCACTGCCGCGTCTCCAGTGCCTGAATCACCCGGGTGTTTCCGGAGCCTGGCAGCAGCGGGGCCTCTCAGCACCATCTGCCTTGAGCTGCTTCCTTACCACGGACCCGTGTGGCAGCGAGCTGAGAGCTTTTCTTTGGGATATGGTGCAGAACATGCACAGCTTGGGCTTCTGGGCAGACTTGGGGTCGTTGTTTGACAACTTAAGCAAACTAAATCAAGTCCTGATTTAGTTTTTATTTGAAGTGGTTTGTGTGCGGCCTCTGTGGGCTCTCAGTGTGCACCTGCTGGGTGCTAGAGCACACTGTAGGGTGGAGGGAGACCCTTGGGGGTCTCTCCCCACCCCTGGAGAGCCTCCTGTCCTCTGCCCTGGGGCTGCCCTGGGGCCCCAGCCTCCCCTCAGCTTGCAGGGCCCAAGAATTCCATTTTGGCTTTACTTACAACAGAATGCACATTTGGAGAGTGGTGAGCGTGGATGTGACTGAGGCACACCAGGACTGCCCAGGAGGAGAGCTGGCACTGAGTGTCCTGCCCATGACACCACTCCTGCCTTCCCCTCTCCTGTGCTGGATCCAGAATGTTCCTGCAGAGCCCACACTGGCCGCGGTTTGTGCCAGGGGGCTCAGCCGTGCCCTCTGGGTGGCTCTGATGGGGAACTTTCATGTGCCATCAGATTTATTTTCCTGTGGAGAAGAGCAGATCTCTGCTGTGGGAGTAACTCAGCTCCCTGGCTTTGCAGGCCTTTGTCTCAGATTTCTCTGGTACCAAGGCTCTGAACGGAGGGATTTTCTCAGCTCCTGCCACAGCTGGGGCAGGAGGTGCCCCTTGTCACTGCTCCGTACATCTCACCTCGTTTCCTCCCCAAAGCTGAGGTTCCACAGCCTCCTTTAAGGAAACAAAATGCTTTTTGCCCACGGGACCACATTGGCTTTGGCAGAAGTGTCTGAGATGTGCAAATATTACCACAGCTCAGTGCAGCTCGGGGAGAGCTCAGGGATGGTTTCCTCAGGGACCTGGGGCATCCCTGAGCACACATCTGGGGGGACGTGCCGGTCACTCGTGTCCTGCCCTGGGCTGGCCAGCCGGGCTTGATGAGTCTGGGGAGAAGGACGACGTTTGAGAAGACAAAAACAAACTACTCGAATTATGAGAGTGGTATTTGCTGGGAAATAAGAGTTTCATGCCTGTTTATTTGTTGTGATTGCTGCTTATTGCAAACAAAGGGGGTCAGAAGAGCTCCTTCTCTCTTGCATGCACAATGTGTTACTACAACCCATTATTTTACCTTCTGCAAAGAGTGCTTAGATGGGTTTCAGTCCTACATCCAAACAACAGCCAGGGAAAGAGAGGCAAGATGCAGGGCTTTTTCTTCATCAAATAACTGAAGGGAAAACTAGAGAGGAGCCAAAACAGTGGAAGAACGAAAAAAAGAGACTTTTTCAGGTGTGAAATTCCCTCTGAATCACATGTGGGAGTGTATTAAAAGATCCTTACAGCTCTAGGAAAAAGCCAGGACTGGTTGTGCACATTCTCTCCTAATAGATGGCTGTGGGTTTGATCCAGCATTGTATGAAAAACACTCCTGCCCTTGGCTTTTTATAGCTTCAGCCATAAAAAAGGAAAAGTCATATTTTCCAGTACTTGGAAAGGTGCCACCTGAAAATTTTCTGGGAGAGCAAGTAGAGAAATCAAGCAGTGAGTATCGGTGTCACAGCTCTGGCATGCAGGAGCTGTGCCTCAGAGCAGGGCAGATTTGCAGTTCGGGGATGGATTGTTGGATATTTTCTGTCCCTGTGTTCTGTCCTGCCCAGTCTGTCCCATCTCTGGGTGGTCCAGGCAGGTTTATCCTGCCAGGCTGCACAAAGTCATGGAAACCTCCTCAGCTGGAAGGGACCCAGCTCAGGAGAATCCAAGAATCCCTGAGGCTGGAAAATCTGTCCAAGGCCATCCAGTCCAAGCCATGCCCGATGCCCACCTTGTCCCCAGCCCAGAGCTCTGAGTGCCACCTCCAGGCCTTCCTTGGGCACCTCCAGGGGTGGGGACTCCAAACCTCCCTGGGCAGCCCCTGCCAAGGCCTGAGCACCCTTTCCATGGGGAAATTCCTGCTGCTGTCCAACCTGAGCCTCCCCTGGCCCAGCCTGAGGCCGTTCCCTCTCCTCCTGTCCCTGTTCCCTGGGAGCAGAGCCCGACCCCCCCGGCTGCCCCCTCCTGTCAGGGACTTGTGCAGAGCCACAAGGGCCCCCCTGAGCCTCCTTTGCTCCAGGCTGAGCCCCTTTCCCAGCTCCCTCAGCCGCTCCTGGGGCTCCAGCCCCTTCCCAGCTCCGTTCCCTGCCCTGGACACGCTCCAGCCCCTCGGGGTCTTTTCTTGGAGTGAGGGGAAAAATCATCCAGAGCAGCCCCTGGCCCTGCACAGACACCCCAACAACCCCACCCTGGGCATCCCTGGCAGCGCTGCCCAAACGCTCCTGGAGCTCCGGCAGCCTCGGGGCCGTGCCCATTCCCTGGGGAGCCTGGGCAGTGCCAGCACCTCTGGGGGAAGAACCTTTCCTGATCTCCAGCCGTGCCCTGGGCCCTGTCCCTGCCACAGGGAGCAGAGGCTGGAGCTGCCCTCGGGAGGAGCTGCAGCCCCGTGGGGTCCCAGGGGTCTCACTCGAGGCTGTGCCCAGGCTGTCCCCTCCCTGCTCTGAAGGTCACAGGGGTAGAAGACACTTCCAAACCCAGCTCCAGACAAACTCAGGTTTTTATTTCTCCTGCATCCTCAGGGCCCTGAGCTCTGAGGAGCCGCTGCTGCTGTGCTGTGCGTGCAGGGGCTGCTGGTGCCCTGTGCCCCTCCTGCCCTCCAGGGATGGGGCTGCAGCTTCTGCTGCCTTTGGGATGATCTGCAGAGAGGAAGAAGCCTCTTTGCTGCTCCACTGCTTCCCCAGCACTAATAGAAACCAGCAGGCTGTTGAATAAATACCAGTATTGATCTTTATTCCTCGGTGTGTTTGGACATGCCGCTCCTGACTTCCAGCAATGCTTTTCCCTGAAAATTGGGCAAGTAACGACTCTAAAGACACGCTTTTGCAGCTGTGCTGTACATTTGTTGATTCTTATTTGAGCCTGCTCCTGTGACCTGCAGGAGCAGCCTGGTTCCTTGGCCACGCAGGCAGCTGGGGCTGGCTCCAGGGAGCTGAGAAGTCCCCCCAGAACTGGACCTGTCAGACTCCTTGTGGAAAAGCTCAGGGGTTTGTGCTGCATTTCTGTCCTGGGGACACAGGGCAGCTTTTGCTTTCTTTTCCTTTCCAAGCAGAGGTCGCTGGAGCACACTTGGGCAGCTTGTGTGGGGTCAGGAGTGTGTCACAAGCCTTTGGGGCTTGAAGTCCCAGTATCTTCCTTAAACCCAGTGGGGAAGAAAGTGCTTTGGGGAGAGCAACTGGACTTTTAGTGGCTGTCAGAAAGCCTCTTATTTCCACTGTGCTGCTCAGTGTCACCTGCAAACGCTGCAACCGTGGATTTATAGCACAGCACCTCGGGGTTCTTTATGCCACGCATCCCACTAATTGTCAATTTTCCCTTCCTGACTACAAAGTTATTGCCTGTTCTTGTGAGTTGGGAACATGGTGCTTCAGGGGAGACTTCTGTGGCAGGAGCGTGCTATAAAGCACTTCCTAACGTAAACAGAAGTATTAAATGATCACTTTGGCAGGGGATGGGATTAGTGTAATTTAACAACTCGCTTCTGTGCTCCTCTGAACTGCGCTGCTGAGAAATACCTGTGTTATCATAAATACTTCTGACTGAACTGTGCTTATGAGAATAAATGAACCAATTTCAGCTTTGGATACACTTCTCTCCAGTTGGCTTCCAAGGAAATGAGGGCCCATGTGTTTGTTTGTGCCACCAGCCTGCTCCCTTGGACTGCCCAGAGCTTTTCTGTTCCAAACCAGCACATTCCCAGCCAGACCAGGCAGAGGGGGAGTCAGGCTCTGCTGCTTTGACAGCCCTGGTCCTGCAGCCATTTGTGCAGTTTTCCAGCAGGGAAATCCAAGAGCAAGGAGGTGTCAATGACTTATTCTGTGTGTGTGGGAAAGAGCTGGGCACAGGCAGAGCTGGGTAAGTGGATGTGACACTGGGAATTGCTCTGGCTTTTATCTCCCTTAGATCTGTCTGAACCTAATAACTTTATTACAAGAGCCTCTCGCCAGAGTAAATCCCATTCTCTACATTCTGTTTTTACAACTTTGCAGATAATTTCTTCTTAGGACTTGCCAAGTAATGTGCCTTTAGAAATGTCTGTATGTCCCTAAATTGTGATGCCTATTTTTGAGACCCTAATTCTAAAACAGAGCTGAACATTTCTGAAAAAGAATTACTGGGAATAAAGTAGGTGCTTTAAAATCGAGTTTCCTGGGGAAATGTGAGGAGGTTTCAGGGCTTTGTGGTCAGAAATAGTTTGAGAACCTGGATCTGTAAACACTGAGTTGTACCAGACAGCATTAGGTGTTTTAAGATGCTTGGGTCACAGAAAATGTACATGATAGGATAGACACAATAGATTTAATGTTGTCAGTCCCTTCTGCTAGCAGACATGTGCACTGAATCAGCAAAACCCAAACTAGAATGAGCAATTAATGAATGGAGCATGATGAGGAAGTGGCAGGATGAATAGCAGGCTGAGCACTTGCTTTCTTTTAAGCCTGTTCGTAATCTTTACAAAAGCCAAATGGAGATCAATTCATTTCCTGGTGAAGCTTTATTTCGGAGCACAGCACAAACGGAGCTTGTTTGGTACCAGTGGCTTTCCTTTGTGGAGCTGTTTGTCACCAGAAGGACAAACCCAGAAGGTTTTCCCTCTGCCACTGAGGTTTTCAGGCAGGAAGCAGCACAGATGGGTAGGGAAGAGCAGGGAAGCAGTGCCTGTGGGTTAAGGCATCCAGGGAGCCTGACCCTGCCTGTGCTGGCACAGCAGGACACCGCAGTGGGATTTACAACCTTTTGTGCTTCAGCCATGGTGCTTTGCAGCCCAGCCATGGGGAAATCACCCAGTCCCACCAGTGCCCCATGGATGGAGCAGGATTTACCTCCCAGGCCTTCAGCTGCAAAGTTCCTGGGGGTTTTCTGTGGGCCAGGAGGGGACCTGAGGAGCTGCAGGCAGCAAAGCCAAGCCTTGGGTGTGCCTGGATGTTTGGCTGTGCAGGTGGGGGGAGCTTTGGTGTTAGGGCTGGTGAAGAGCAGCTGAAAGCCCTATGGCCTTGGTAAGGTGAGGATGAGAGGGAAGAAGAGTCCAGAATTCCCCACTTTTCAGGTGTGCATCCAAACCTCTGGAGTGTGCAGGTGATGAGGATGTCTGGGGCAGGTTTAGAGTTAAGTCCATCAGAAATCACGTTTGAGCCTTTGAAGTTTACCATGTACCTCTGCACGTGTTTTGATATGAGTTTGCTGTGCCTTGCCAAGTGTGCCATGGAATTATTTAGACTGGAAAAGCCCTCCAAGACCACGGAGTCCAACCCAGCACGGCCAAGGCCACCACCATGTCCCCAAGTGCCACATCCACGGCCAGTGCTCCTGCAGACACACCCAGCCAGGCAGAGCGTGCTCTCTGCCACGTCTGGCTCCTTGGGGGCTGGGCTGGTGGCAGGGCGACAGAGGAGCTGTGTCACCGTGTCAGGCTTGAGATGCTCCTGGCAGCATCTCTGGTGCGGCAGCGAACAAATCCCCAGCCTGGGACCCTGCTCTCTGGGACGGAGCAACAGCGCCCAGTGTCCGTGGCAGGGATGGGGCTGCTGCCCTCAGATCTCTGCAGGTGAAGGCAGGCACAACAAAAGGGCTGTGGAACCCCACTCGTGGGCACCTCCAGCCGGTCACTAAAACCTGAGAGTGTTTTGGTTTGGGGTGGCATGAGGGGACAGGGGGAGGTCGGAGTATTTTTATTTGTGGGGGGTTTTTTTCTTACCCTTGTACTAATTCAGCTTTTGTTTGACTGGCTGGGTTGGGTTGGATCCCTCCCTCCCCTGCTGTGAGGGGTTTCACGGGGTTGCAGCTTTGCCCTGGGTTCGGCTGGGTGCCTCTGTGTGCCCGGGCTCTGAGCCGGTCGCCTTTTGCCTCCAAGTTCTGTCTGTCGCGTATTTTGCTTGGCAGAGGTGGAGAATGCAGCCACAAATCTCTCCACAGAACAGCAGGGGTGGTGTGGAGCTTCCTCCGTGGAATAAAGGGAAATATCTGGCATTTTTGGAGTGAACTCTGTGTGGTCTTGAGGTCTTTGAACCCTCCATCCTGAACGGCCCCGGCATGGAGGGGCACCGGTATCTACGGGCAGTCAATTGCATTCTGTGAACTGGTACCTGCCACTGCAATATGAGCAGAAAAGCAAATCTACATCAGCCCCACCTGCTGGTTTTGGCCCTTTTGGTAGTGCTTGGGGCCTGTTTTTGTTTGTTTCCACCCAAAGCAGTACAAATGTCTCACCGGGATGTCAGTGTGCTGGTGAGCAGCCTGTGCTGGGGTGGGTTGTGCTGGTGCCAGCTCCGGGATGCTGGGGTGGCAGAGCTCTCCCTGGAGCCAGCTCTGGGATTTTGGGATGGCAGAGCTCTCCCCTGGTGCCACCTCTGAGACTTTGGGATGGCAGAGCTCTCTCTGGTGCCAGTTCCTGGTTGGGATGGCAGAGCTCTCCCTGGAGCCAGCCCCAGGATTTTGGGATGGCAGAGCCCTCCCTGTGTGACACTTGCTGGGATGGCAGAGCCCTCCCTGTGTGACACTTGCTGGGATGGCAGAGCCCTCCCTGTGTGACACTCCCCACACAGGAATTTGGGGGACAGAGCTGAGGGACACCCCTCTGCCGAGGCTGATCCCATTCTGGCAGAGGTTAACCAAACTCACCCAGTGATTTCTGTACGTAACGGGAAAGGTTTAAAAACCTCTCCATCTTCCAGCTCATAAAGCCGTCAGCAGCGTGGCTCTGTGATCACAGAGAAGAAGAGCTGTCTCTAAAATTCCATTGAGCCCTTCAAGTTCATCATTTTTATGCCAGCTCTTCCAGCAGTGGCATCATTCCACCTTGTTCCAGGCAGCACAAGTGGTAGCCACTTTTCTTCTTCATTGCCCCAAGTCTGTCCTGGGGATGTCAAAATCCTGGGTTCCCGTGAGATCTATTCGAGTACAACACTCCCACCTCAGGCTCTGTATCAAGGATTTAATTTTCAGTTTGAGAGGGAAGATTTACAGCAGTGCCAGTTCTATCCCAGCCTGCCTGAGCAGAGCTGTGATGTTTTCTGGCGGGATTGTCACCCTGGAATCCCTGGCTGGGACACCAAGGGCTCCCTTCCCTCACTGAAGTGTTTGTGTGAACGCTCAGCCTGGGGCTGCCTCTGATCAGGGGAGGAAGAAGGCATTTTCTGCTGCCCAAGAAACAGCTTCAGTGTTATCCCTGACAGAAATACACCCGGGGTGGAGGCCTGGAGGAAACCGTCCTTTGGCAGTGGCAGTGGCACTTCACTGACCTCGAAGGGAGCTCTGGCTTCTGCCTGAGCTGGGATGGCTCTGAACTGCCGGGTCCAGGACTGTGCCTACATGAGCAGCTACAGGGCAGCAGCCGCCTCTAACAGAGGCTGTCAGAACATGCACTGCTAATTTACAGCTTATTGTTAATTTACAGCCTGCTGTTAATTCACACTTTACTGTTAATTTACACTTTACAGTAATTTACTGTAAATTTATTAAATTTACTGTTAATTTACAACTTTACATCGCTGCCTTTCATCTGTGAGCACTCACCCCTTGCCAGTGGCCAGGATCTGGTGCTGCCCCTGTGGAGCAGTCAGGGCTCCCTGCCTGTCCCTTCCCTGAGGGACTGCTCAGCCCTGGGTGATGGAGTCAGAGCTGCCCTGGTGCCCCAGCTTGGGATCCTCATGGCAGGGGAGGGCAGGGTGCTGCTCTCTGAATCACGATGGTGTGAGATGCTGCAGACAGGCATTTCAAAGCCTGCTCCTTCAGTCCCTGCCTGTTCGGACATCACTCAGACTTCAGCTGTGTTTGCAGGGCGCTGTTTTCAAACAAACAGAATTAAAAATGCTCCTAAATTTCCTCCCTGCCCAATGTGCCTTGCCTGGGAGGAGAGAAAGGCCAACATCCAGGCAGCAGGACCTGCAGGCTTTGCTCCTGAGCCCTGCTGACCTCCTGTCCCCCTGGGGCTGACCACTTCATCCCTGAGCATCATAACTTTGGCATTGTGGGGTGTTTAAATCCTGGTTAAGGAGACAGCAGCCTCCTTCTCCTGAGGACTTGTCAGGCTGGGAGCCTCCAGCTGTGCTGTGGATGGCCAGATGTGGCCAGGCGTGGCCATGAGGAGACCTTGGAGCTGTGTCCAGCTCTGCCTTGTCCTGCTGGGACTGATGAGCAGCCAGGGGCTCAGTGCAAGGGCTGATACAGTGGATGTCAGCCCCTGTGCTGTCCTGAAAAGTGACAGGTGACAGGGACACACTGGCTGGCCCCTGCACCACACCATGGGAGCCTGCTCCTCTGGAACAGTCCTGGTCTCTGTCTCTGCAGTGGGGTAACATTGCTGGGACTTCCTACCTGAGGAGTGCTCTCAGTTTTGGGAACCTCGGCACTGAGAGATGCAGTGGTGACAGCTCCAAGGTGATGTTTCCCCAAAGCAGCAACCTCTGGGATGGGAATTTTGGGGAGAATTCCACTTCTTGTGCACTCATCTGACTCAGCTGTCCCTCACACACCCTTGGCTTTGCTGTGGCACTTCACAGCTCACTGTGGGAAAGGCTTTTAAATGTGTGTGAGCTGAGCCCTCTCTGCTCCTGAGCCACATTTTACAGGAACTCCACAGCCCTGTGGAAGCTGTGCCAGCAGAGCTGAGCACTTCCATCGTGCTCACAGTGTCTTTAAGGACAGGAAGTAACAAGAATCGTTTATTCTGCTGATGAAAAGAATATTTGCCTGTTTAAATATGCAAACCCTTGAGCCTGATACAAGAGGGAAATGTCAGGAAGGGATAAGCCCGTGATAAGCACGTTAGTGGGATTTATTTAGTGTGATGGCCAAAAGAGAAATTATTAATAAGTCAGGATCCGGACTGGGGAACTATTGGGTGCTCAGAATTAAAAATAAAGAGGGGGGGAGATCTGGCACTCTGATCTGGAGGATAGGAGGAGATCTTGGAACACCCATCACCAGGATCTGCGTTCAAAAGGAGGCGTGCTGTCCGTCATCAGAACCAGCACATTCTTCGTCTGCCCTCTGCTCTTCCACACGTGCACAGGATCTGGATGGGCTGAGACGATCTTTAATGTCCTTTCCAACCACACCACTCAATGATTCCGTGATCTGGGTCTGTTTTGTGCCAGCTGGCACAGATTTCTGTGTCTGACTCTGCCTGTCTGCTGAGTGTCTGTCGTGGCTGATCCCACAGAGAGGGAGATGGTGCAGCAGGATCCCATTAGGAGCTGTAGGAGTGACTCCAGAGGGTGTGGGAGCAGCACAGAGCCCCAAAGCCTTGGGTGTAGTGCAGACCAGGGGTGTCCAGCCCTGTCCACGGTGGTTGCTGCTGGTGGCATTTCAGAAGGACAGGCAGGGATGTCCCCTTCGTGCTCTGGGGGATAGTTGTGTCCTGACCAGCCCTGAGGGGCATCCCTGGGAAGATGAGGGGTGGTGCAGCACCAAAGCTGATGGTGCTGCAGTTATTAAATAGACACTCAGGTCATCAGCAGCCTGAGCAGCCTCTGCTCCCACACCCTCCCTGTGAGGCAGCACAGAGCAGGTCCCGCTCCTGCACCGGCCAGGAACGTGTTCCCTGAGAGCTCAGCACAGCCCTGTGTGCTCCAAGTGATCTCACAGGGCGCTGCCCATCCCCACCTGTGCCAGGCATCAGTCAGGCCAGGGGAATTGTTCCAGTGGCTGCACAGAGCAGGCTGCTGTTTCCCTGCTGCTTTTTACTGACCTTTTCTCCTGGGTGTGTTTTCCAGACCTGACATCCATCCAAAGCAGAGCAGGGCCTGCCCATCCTGTGAGGCTCCCGTTCCATCCTGCGTGGAACACGGGCACTGCACAGGGTGTCCTTTGTGTCCTGGGTCTGAGGGAGGGACAATTGTAGGGGCTGGAACCTGACAGGAGCGGGCAGCCGGGGGGGTTGGGCTCTGCTCCCAGGGAACAGGGACAGGAGGAGAGGGAACGGCCTCAGGCTGGGCCAGGGGAGGCTCAGGGTGGATACTGGGGGAAATCCCTCACTGAAAGGGTTGTCAGGCATTGCAAGGGGCTGCCCAGGGCAGTGGTGGAGTCCCCGTCCCTGTGGATGTGGCACTTGGGGACGTGGGGCAGTGGTGAACACGGTGGCAGTGCTGGGGTAGTACTTGGACTCAGTGACCTTAGAGGGCTTTCCAACCTCAGTGATCCCACGATTTATGCCCAAGGAAGGACAGGAAGCCCAGGACCCCAGTGTGTGACTCCACCCTGGGGCTGTAGGGCACGTTTGAGCCCTTCCCTGAATGAGAGGTTCTGTTTTCCATTGGCATTTCTTCACTTCCCATTTGGCTTCCCCGGCCCTTGCCTTGGCACCCCCGGCAGCAGGAGGCGAGCCCGGAGCGGGGCTGGCAGTGCCCTCTGCGGAAGGGGCTGTGCTGCTGGGGCTGGGCTGGGCCCAGCTCTGGGCTGGCTGGCCGCACGGCCAGGTCCCCCAGCAGAACCTCTGCTTGAGCCCCCGCTGCAGCACCAGCCTGGATAAAACAGCTCAGGGCAAAACCTTGTGTCCGTGTGGTTCCATGAAATGCATAAATACATCCCCAGCCAGAGGGTGGGACTGCTGTACCCGGTGCTCAAGGCACAGTGAGGGTGAGGTTGGGTTTTTTCCTACCTTGTTTATTAGAACTGTGATTTTAAACCACCGCCAGCGCTCTGGGACTGAGCCGCAGTCGCTTTTCCTTCAGGGGTGTTCTTCTAACACCTCTGTGCTTCCTCACCCCTTCACTCCTCCCGGCCTGTGTCTTCTGGATCTTGCCAAGCTCCGCCCGTGTCCCCATCCCTCAGATGGAGAGGTGGCTCCAGAGGGCTCCAGGCCGGATTGATTAGAAGGGCATCATTAGGAAAATCAAATTACTGCTGGATAGTTTCAGACAGCCTGTGGCAGCCTGGTTTTTGTCCGAATCCAAGTGTTCCCTTTAAAACTTTGGGCATACTTGAAAACCAGGGAACTGTGACCAGAGCAGGCTTGCAGAGGAACGAGTGCTGCCTCCTCCCTGGGAATGGGGACAGCTGCACTTAACGGGATTTCATCTCCACTTAAAACTTTGGTAGATTTTATGTCGGCGCTGGGGGAAGGGGCCATGCAAAAGGCACAGACTAAGGAAATGTGGCAGTCTGGAAATGCTGAGATCTGTGCAGAGTAGATGTGGGAGCTGTCAGGAGTGGATGACACATCATGGCACAGCATGGAAGGAGGAAGGTAATTCCTGTGGCCAAGGGTGGATATAATCTTTGGTGCAGCCTCTGGGATTGGTGATTCCTGATCTCTCAGGATCAGCAGGATTTCTGCTCAGTGGTCTGGCGGGCAAAGCAAGCTGCAGCCTGACTGCCCAGCTCCTCCCTGAGCTCTGTGCTGTCCAGGGCATCACAGATCTGTAAAATATCCTGGGTTTGAAGGCACCCAGAGGGATCATCCAGCCCAGCCCCTGGCCCTGCCCAGACACCCCAACAATCCCACCCCGGGCATCCCTGGCAGCGCTGCCCAAACGCTCCTGGAGCTCCGGCAGCCTCGGGGCCATGCCCATTCCCTGGGGAGCCTGGGCAGTGCCAGCACCCTCTGGAGGAAGAATCTTTCCCTGATCTCCAGCCTAAAGCTCTCCTTTATTGTGTCTTTCATTAAATTGTTTCCTTTCTGAAAGGGGCTACCTGGGGAAGGTCCCACCCACAGCACAGAAGTCCCCTGGCAGCTCTGTGCACACCTGGCCTGATGTGAAGCCCAAGGAGTGAAGACTCCTAGAAGCCAAGGAGGGCCTCTGTTGTCCTGGAGCAGCCCACGCTCCAGGCTGTCCATCACTGCCTTGACTGGTGTTGGTCAGTGGGTTACACGGGGTAGGGAAGGTGTGGAAACCATCAGGGTGCGGCTGATGCCAGGCACTGCGGTTCCAGGTGGTTGATGGAAATGGCTCTGTGCCCCAGAGAACAGCTGAGAGGTGTTAATTGGGTAACAGAGTGGATCTCGTTAAATCCCTGGGCAGGAGGAGGTGGTTTGTAACTGTTAGCTGCCCCTTTGTGCCTCGCTGTGCTCCGGGAGCGCTCGCTGTGATTCCAGGTGATTTTTCTGCTGAGGGATCATGAGGCAGTAAATGCGGGGATATCCCTTTTCTGATACTGAGACAGACAATAAACATCCTAATCTCACTCGCTGCTCCGAAGAGTGGATTTACAGCTGTGTGCTGAGCAGAAAACAAATGATCAGAGGATTCAAAGCAGGCTCTGCAGCAGGCAAACACGCGCTGGAGCAGAGCTGGGCTTTTGTGCTGTTTTGTCGTTTGAATTTGGCTGACTTGATTAATCCAGCCTGATGTGTGCCAAGCTGTGCAGCAGAAACTCAGCCCTGCTTCCCCTTCCCCCTGCTCAGCCTTCCTCCGTTTCGGGATGGTTTCTTACATAAAACAGGAACTGCAAGGATCCAGGTGAAAAAATGTTCTCTGTAAATACATTTGTTTTGAGGGTTTCCTTGCAGGTTCTCATGTTTGCAGGCTTGGGCTTCATGTAGAATAAAGATCTTGGACCCCAAAAACGAGGTGGTGCTCACAGTCCAGGAGTTGTCACCTCTGCACCCATCCAGATCCTGTGTCCCCGGAGGAGGGGCTGGGGAGGATGGTGGGAGTCGGTTTATGCTGGGACTGGTGTCACTCACCAGCTCCTCAGTGTTCTGAAGTGAGAAAAATGTCCTGGAATGTCCTGAGCTGGGAGGGACCCACAGGGATCATAAATCCAACCCCTGGTCCTGCCCAGACACCCCAACAACCCCACCCTGGGCATCCCTGGCAGCGCTGCCCAAACGCTCCTGGAGCTCCGGCAGCCTCGGGGCCGTGCCCATTCCCTGGGGAGCCTGGGCAGTGCCAGCACCTCTGGGGGAAGAACCTTTCCCTGGGATCCACCCTAAACCTCTCCCTTCATGCCTGAGCCTTGGACCAAGGACAGAGGAGACCCCTTTTTTCCCTGTTTAAGGCCAAGAACATTTCTCAATGAGACCTCAGCGAGGTCCTTAAATTAAACCCCGTGCTGGACATGGGGAGGTTTTCCCCAGCCTCCTCAGACTTGTGAGCATGATTTAATGGAACATATTCAAGCATGATTTAATGGGACATAAAATGCCTCTTTGATATCCCATTGATCTAAAGGAGAGACAAAACTCTAAGGTGGCTCTCTCTTTCCGCTATTGATTCACAATATTTGGATATAAATCCTACAAGCAGGTGCCAGCCTAGGTTTAATTGGAGAGAGCAGGATTTAGTGGGGGAAAATGTGATTGTGTAACCTGCACTAATTTGTTCCCAGATGCTGGCGGGGGCTCTGTGCTGGGCCAGGGGGGAGCTTCTCACCTGGCAAAGCAGGGACGGGGAGGGATCACCTGCGGCCTCCCTCAGTTCTCTGCAGTCAGGCCCTGCTGCCAGCTGTGCCTGTGTCCTGCAGATGTGGCAGCACCTCTGCCCAGGGCCCCCTGCAGCTGTGCACGTGGCTGGAGAGCACCAGCTCCACAGGCAGGGAGAACTTCCCGGGACAGCCTCTGGTACTGACGGAACGACGAACGTGGGCTAAATGAAACACCCGATGATGGGCTGGGCCTCAGCTGGGGAGCCATCACTGGCACTGCAATGTGCCGTGGTGGTCCGTCCCTTGTGTTTAATTTAAGTTTAAAAGTTTTGAAGTGTTTGGAGCGTTCCCTTGAACATTCAGCTTCCTGGAAGGAGCCTTGCTTTGGGCTGGCCGGGTACAGCACGAGCTGGGTGTGCGAAATAAAACCTGAGAGTCACGGAATCCCGGGATGGTTTGGGTTGGAAGGGACCTTAAAGCCCATCTTGTCCCAGGGAGGGACCCCTCCCACTGTCCCAGGCTGCTCCCAGCCCCAGTGTCCAGCCTGGCCTTGGGCACTGCCAGGGATCCAGGGGCAGCCACAGCTGCTCTGGGCACCCTGTGCCAGGGCCTGCCCACCCTCCCAGGGAACAATTCCTCCCCAGTATGACCCTCTTCCAGCTTAAAACCATTCCCCCTTATCCTATCACTCCTGACCCTGCAAAAATTCCCTCTCCAGCCGTCCCGTAGGCCCTGTTAGGCACTGGAAGGGGCTCTAAGCTCTCGATGAATTTTGAAGTATCTTGGCCTGGGATCTGAATTCCAAAGGCCTTGGCTGGCACAGAGCCAAAGGCTGAGGGGGATGACAGTGGGCAGAGGGTGACAGGTGTCTCAGGTGGGGCTTGGTGATTGCTTGGGACTGGACCTGAGCCCCTGGACCTGAGCTGGGACCCAGGGTTGGTGCTGGGCTCTCTGTGCTGCTCCTCAGGGTTGTGCTGGAAACTCCGAAGGCAGCAGGAGCTGCCCATCTTGTGCCTTCCCACCTCGGCAGGAAAGGCCTCTCAGGGTGGGCAGGCTGTTGTTCCTGGGGGTGCAGGAGGGTGCAGGTGAGGAGGGAGGTGTGGGGGCTGCAGCCTCACCTGTCCCGGGACTGCTGCCCCTGAAGGGTCTGGGTGTTCCCAGAGGAAAGCAGCCACGCCTGTGCCTCTGCTGCACATGGGCTGAAGGACAGAGCATCCAGATCTGCCCTTTTTCTATGGAAAATGTTTAAAAGAAAAGCCCCAAACCACCCAACACCCCAAACCCCACCACTTCCCACCCCGTGCCCTCACCATTCCCGCTGTTCCCAACAGCTTCTCCCCTGGCCTTTCCAGTGGTGTTGGAGCTCAAGGGTTGCTCTCCCCTTTCCCCCTCCCTGCCCCAGGAGAGCCCAGCAGCTCCAGGTGTTTTCCTGCACACCTGCAGGGATATTTGCTGGTTTGTCCACAGGGAAGAGCCGCAGGCTGTGGCAGAGCGTCGCTCCCCCCACAGCTTTTGGCACCGGCACCGAAGGGACCCCGTGGGAGGAACACAACAAACTTGATGTGAATTTGGTTTAAAATTGCTGCCTTCCCACCCCTGTGGGGGCAGCCAGAGCCGCCAGAGCAGGGTGTTTATGCAAAGCCTCTCCTTTGGGGCTTTGTGCCCCCAACCATGTGGGGTTTGCCTCTCCCACTCCTCCCTTCCAGGCTCATCTCCTCTCCCTGGATCTTTTTCTGCCTGTCCTCGGCGACCGGGGAAGGAGAACCCCGACAGGAGTGGTGCAGGGAGAATGCCAACGAGCAGGAGGTGAACCTCAAAGAGCTGGGTTTGGATTTGCCTCCGAAGCTCTTTGATCACAGGCTGAGCTCTTTATCCCCCACAGCATTCCTTGGGGGAGGCTGCCCAGAGGTGAGCAATGATTAAAAGGAAATGCTCCTGCTCCTGTGACAACCTTGTCTTCATCAGAGCAGGTATCAACATCTACCCAAAGCTGGTTTTAATGTCTGAGTCAGTTTACTTTGACTTTCTTGGCAGGATTCCAGGGTCAGCTGTCACTTTGCCCCATCATGACCGTTCTTTCACTCATTTTAAAGATTTTCCCTTTGGAAGATCCTTTTCAGGGTTTTGGTCGCCTTCCGTCGAGCTCTGGGCTTGCTGTAGAGTAGGCAATAGTTAAATCAAGAAACACAGCCGTGTTTTCACCCAGCAAACTTGTTTAACTAAAGGAGATTCATAAAGAAAACTGTGCTTCTGTGGAAATCTTTGTCTCCCAAGTCTCATTTTGGAGTCTGAAGAACGCCTGCTGTTGCCTGAGAAACACCCAGGACAGTTCAGTGCAGAGGCATTGCTGGGGAGTTGAGGAGCTGCTGGGATGTCACTCTGCCTTTGGTCTTTCTGTGCTGATCTGGGCAGGGTTTGCTCTGTGCACGCTCATTGTCATTCTGGGAACTCTGCTTCCGTGTCTGATCTGTCATGGACGTGGGCAGGGGGTGGGGAGGCTCCTTCTCTCCTTCCCCCATGGATTTATTGTGGGGGAAGCTGGAGAGTTGAATGAAACTGCTGGAAGTGGTTCAGGATCTCCTGCTTGCCCCCCACGGCTGCTCTGTTAAGAGGAGGTGTCTGGTTGAGATGAAACGTGGCAGGGGAACAGCACCCGTGTCCCTGTGCTCCCAGAGAGCTGGGGGTCACCTGGAACACCCCAGCCCTGCCCCAAGGGCGTCCCTCTCTCCAGGCCTGGTGTGTCCATGTAACACGGACCTGCTGCTGCCAGGGATGGTGCTGGTGGAAACCTGGGAGCCTCGGGCTTTGGTCCTGCTCTGAAGCGTGTGTGAGCAGAGAGCCAGCCCCAAACCCTGCTCGAGTTCAGGAATGACTCCTGAAGCCCAGTGGGGTGATCACAAGTTGGGGTTTGACCATCCTGCCGGCGAAGAACAAAGGCACCAGGTCATATGAAAAATGCTTAAAAGAAAAAACCCAAACCAGGCAACAACCCAAATCCCACCACTTCCCACCCCATGTCCTCACCATTCCCGCAGTTTCCAACAGCTCCTCCCCTGGCCTTTCCAGTGATGTTTGAGCTCAAGGGTTGCTCTCCTCTTTTCCCCTCTGCTTCAGAGACAGGAGTGTGCTCAGAAGTATCTGCTGAGAGAGCAAAAACAGTTATTGAGACTATTTAACCAAGGCTCATTTTATGTTCATTTCCTTCCAAAGCAAATGGGAAGAAATTTCCCAAGTGCTGTTTAAGCACGAGGCTGATTTCTGAGCACCTGGAAATGCTGGGACAGAGTGGGACTGGGGAGTTTCCCTCGCACTGCTAAAGGCACCTGCTGTCTTCTGGAGGCCACTCCTGGTTACCTGCCCAGGGGCACAGGAACTCAGCCTGGGTTAGGTGAGCTCTGGCTGTGCTCTCTGAGCCCGGGGATGCTCTGCTTTGCTGCTGTCTCCTCCCAGCAGCAGGGATTCAAGGATGGGTCCGCAGGCAGCGGGGATCCCTGGCTGTGCACAGCTGGGAGGTGGCAGCCGTGGGCTTGCCCCGTGTGTTTCCCACGTGCTGTATGCGCATTTTCCCTGGCTGGAAGCGCTGCCCTGTGAGCTCTGCTGACCCCGTGTCTCCCTCTGCCCTTCGTGTTGCAGGTGCAAAGAGCTGAAGTACGGGAAGGACCTTCCGCAGATCTCCATCATCTTCATCTTCGTGAACGAGGCGCTGTCGGTGATCCTGCGCTCGGTGCACAGCGCCGTCAACCACACCCCCGCGCCCCTGCTCAAGGAGATCATCCTGGTGGATGACAACAGCGACGAGGGTGAGCAGTGCTGGCGGCTCCCAGCTCCACCAGGAGGGGTTTCATCCCTGGGAATCTCCCGGAGGGTTCTTCGGGCAGGGCACGTGGTGTGAGGGGTGGGTGTGCTGCTGGCACAAAGTTCTCTGCAGCTTCTCTGGCGAGGAACAGGATCAAACCACAGGTAAATCTGAGAGAGTTGTGCTTTAAAAGCTGAGAGCTGGGAGGTGAAGGAAACCAGAGAGCCATCTGTCCTCTCCCTTCAGTAGCATCCAGGATCTCTGGTTTCAGGGCATCCTTGTTTCTGGTAAGAACACTTTGGTTGTTGCAGAGATGCACCTCTAAGTATTTGCCAGGACGAGAGCCTGGAGCCCAGAGGGGTTTCTGCTCTGGCACCTCCCAGTGGTGTTAACTGAGGTGTTTCCTCCATGTGTGCCTCGGTTTCCCTGTTGTAAAATACCATCCCAGGCTTTATGGATGGCTGGTGCCCTGCAGAGACCCTCCCTCCCTGAGTCCTGGTTTTGGTAGGAGAAGGAAAGAGGAAGAGGAGGAAACAATCCCAGCCCACCTGTCCAGGTCAGGCCCTGCCACAGCCTGGAGGGGGTGTTGGGTGTCCCACACCGCACACGAGGATCCTTTGGTTCAGCCTGCTCTCCGTCACCGCTGTCACTCCTTCCCTTCTGGCTTTTGATAACACAGAACTGCAGGAACCTTTCCACACTCAGATTCTTCCAAGGTCTTTTGTCCTCCCAGCATTCACTCGGACAATGTAATCAGGGCAGTCAAAACCCTTGTGAAGGATAGCAAATAGTTAAGTGACTTTGTTTACTGCCTTCTTCAGCTGTGCTGCCTTTTCATCCTTTTAATGTTATTTGAAAATAATTAATCAAGGAGTGCTGTGGGCGCTGTGATTGGAGGGGAGAACAGGGCAGGGTGCAGGATGTGGAGAGCTCGTTCCAGGGGGAGCTGAGAGGCTGCTCTCTGTCTGCGAGCAGAGGAGCTGGCGCACAGCGAGCTGCTCAGGCTGTGAAAACAGGCACTCGAGCACCACAGTAATGAGCACCATGGAAAGCTGATGAGTCCTAATTACCAGTAAAAGAATCAGGAAGGCAGCTCCTCAGCTGGTGGGAATCACAGCAGCTCCGGGGCAGAGCTTGGATGGTGTCCACAGTGCAGCCGTGGGATTTCACAGCCGTGGGATTTCAGAGCTGGAGCCACTTGGCTGGTGAAGGGGAAGTGCAGGTGAGGAGCTGCTGGGGTATCTCACATTGCCCGGGACTTGGAGGGCTTGAAATACCAAAATGAGAGGCTCCTTCTCCAAATTTTATCCTATTAATGGAGCAAAGAGAAGAACTCTTTCAAAGAGAAACCATTGGTGCTAATTACTGAGCTTCTCCCCTCACTGCTGTGCACAAAGAAATGTCTCTGAACAGCCTCTTCCTCATTCAGTGCGAGGCCGATGGAGAGCCAGGTGCTCTGGAGACCCTGGAAAGGCACAGGACAACGAAACAAATCCTTCCAAAAAGCATCTGCCTCTTCCCCAGGCCAAGGCTGCAGCTGGCAGTGAGGACCAGGATGGAATCCCCGTATCCAGTGTGGGGTTGCAGGGCAGCACCGTCCCTGGGGTCTGCAGTGCCAGGGCTGGATGGGGCTGGGGGGTGGCAGGGCGGGCACAGGGGGGGCCAAAGCCCGGACTGTGTTCAAGCACTTCCAGCTCTGGGGTTGCACAGAATCCCAGAAAGGTTTGGGTGGGAAGGGACCCCAAAGCCCATCCAGTGCCACCCCTGCCACGGGCAGGGACACCTCCCACTGTCCCAGGCTGCTCCAAGCCCCAGTGTCCAGCCTGGCCTGGGACACCTCCAGGGCAGTGTTGGAGCATTGTACAGCACCAGGGAGGGACAGGCAGGGAGCTGATCCCAGCTGATGGACGAGCTCAGGCATCCTGGGCACAAGGTGGGAAAATCGCAGTCTCCTGGCACACCTAGGCTGCATCCCACCACGAGGGTGCTTTGATTGGCATCAGGAGCATCCAGGGTCCCTCATGGTGGCCCAGGGCTGTGCTGAGGGTTGGACATCCCCGAGGGGTTCTGTCCCCAGAAACATTGGGACGGAGGTGCACAAGGAGAGAGGGCTGGGGAGCGAGGTGGTGCCATCAGCTGGGAGGGTGAGCTAATCATGCCAGTGTTTGCTGCTGAGGCTTTGCAGGCCTCGTGACAAATGAGATTTTTAAGGAGGGATTTGAAGGAAGATAATGAGGTAACTTGGCAGATGTTTATGAAGAGCTCCTCCCAAGCGTGTAATAATCTACTTTTCTCATGTAAAAGAAATGATACAAACCAGAACGCAGCTCTGGGACCATGTGCTCCCTCTCAGCCTCCTCGAGGAGCTGCAGTGACAGCCAGGAATTATTAATGGCAATAACATTGTCACAGAGTTCCCACTAATGGTAGGCAATAATTTTGAGCAGCAATAGCAAGATCCAGAGTTGATGCTTTGGATATTACAAACAAAGTCATCATAATAAATAGATTTGGCTTCTACAGGAAAATAATTACAGGAAAATAGTTCCTCATGAGCTCTCAGATTTAGAGATGAATCCTGGAGGATCAAGCAGAGGATGGGGCTGTGATTGAATAAGACAAGGAATTTCTGCAGCCTCTTTGGGAGCAGCCGTGTGGGAGTGAGGGACAGTTTCTGTGGGGGATGTGGTTGTGGCCCAGAAAAAGCCTTTGGGGGCTCAGCTGTGTAACCCGAGGGAAGGCTGGCTCCAGGGAGCAGTGCCCAAGCCCAGGAGCTGGGCTGTCCCCTGGGTCGCCAGAAGCAGCTTTGGGGAAGGCTCAGGACAGCCCCTGGCTGGGGTTTGCGTGGGTTTGTCAGGGGGAAGAGGAACCACAGCACATCTGGGCGACTGGAGAACAAAGCACCAAACGTTAACAGAGATTTCCAAATCGAGTTTTGAGATGAGCCCCGTGGGTAGAGGCAAGAGCCACCTGCCCTGCCCACCTGGCTCTGTGCCCTCCAGGCAGAGCTGTGCCACAGCCAGGAGCAAGGCCTGGTGCTGGTGCGAGGTTTTCAGGCTGGAACAAAGAGCTCCTGAAGCCTCATTAGGCACTCCTTGCTCTCAGCCTTGTTGTACAACAGCACGGCACAACACAAAAGTGTGCAGTGAGAGATTAAATTAATGAACACAGGCATTCTGATGCTTTATGTCTGAGCTGTAAATAGATAAAAGATGCCAATGTATTGTGACGGGGGGAAAAAAAAATCCCTCCTTGAAGGAGGAAGCTCGGGGAGTTGTAGTTTGAACCCCCTTCTCCCGTGAGCCGCACATTACACTCCATAAAGACTCCTTGGGAGGCTGCTTTTGTCTGTGCTCGTTGCAGGGCTGTAATCGCAGAGGCGGTGTGCAGGGTGTGCTCGGCAGCGATAACGGGGTTGCCGGGCCGGTGCAGGATGCAGCCGCGTGCCCCTGGGATGCGGTGTTATCTCACAGCTGCACGCTTTGTCTGAGCCTGCTGCTTAATCAGCACCTGCTGCTTTTTTTCTTCTTTTTTTTTTTCAGTTGTTGTTGTTGTGTCTTTCAGTGTTTTTAATCTGGGATAACATCTCCTTGAAAAGCAAACCTCTCGCAATAGAGGAAACCCTTTGGATAAAAGGTTGCTCAAAGGAGCTGGCTGCACCGGGGGAGACACGCTCGGGGTTGTAATTTACCTCGGCGCCGCACATCAGTGGGACTTGAGGGATCCCTTTCTCGTCTTGCAGCTCATTCCAGCAGCAGCAGCAGCGCTCGTGCCTCGCTCTCCCGGGAGCCGTGCGGGTGCTGGTGCTCGCAGGGGGAATGGCAAGGGGCTGAGGCACATCCCAGCCTCTCCCCGTGCCGAGTTCCTGCGGAGCGGGTGTTGCACTGGGGCTCACCTGGGCAGTCCCACTGCTGTCCAGCAGCATAGGGTGGGGCTCTTGGGGTGTCTGAGCAGGGCCAGGAGTTGGGTTCCGCGATCCCTGTGGGTCCCTTCCAGCTCCGGGTATTCTGGGATTCTCTTGGGGTTTTGCTGCACCAAATATCCAGAGGCTTGAGCTGCCTGCCCTGGCTGGGAGCAGCTTTCTCTGTGAGAACTGGTTCTTCCCCCTGCTCCCCCTGTCACAGCTTCCTCTGGTCCAGCTGCAGGTAAAAAGCTTCAGAGGCTCCCCCGGCCCTGAGTCTCCCCGAAAAATGCTCACATTTATTTATTCACTGCCTGTTGAAGGAGCTGCTTTAGTGATTTCCTGCAGAAATCCCAGCCCCAGTGGCTGCAGAGGTGCAGGCAGGTGACAGTGTGGGACAGGGGTGGCTGGGGTCTCCCATGGCACTGGAGCACCCCCAGCCCTGACCCCTCCAGTGTTTGTGGTAACACCTGGGGCTCTGTAGGCTTTTCCCACCCAGCTGAGCCTGGCAAACACAGGGATGTTTTCCTTAGGGGTGGAGAGGAGGTGTGGTCCTTCCTCTGCCAAGGACCACCTGGCCAGCGCTGCACAAGGAATTCCCTGCCCTTGCTAATTCCTTGAGCTCCCTGGTGCTGCTGGCCTTTGCTCCTTTCTCTGTGTGGCTACGGGCAGTTCCCACCTTTAGTTCTGGGGGCTGCCACGGGATTTGGAGAGGTTTGGGCAGGATTTGGGGTGGGGGTGGAGCAGTGGGTGTTTCTGTGCTTGCAGTTGGGCTGGTGTCTGTGGTGAGGTTATTTTCCTTGGCATCAGGTGGTTCCATTTCCCTGGCAGCCCCATTTCCCCCATTTCCCTGGCAGCCCCATTTCCCAGGCAGCCCCATTTCCCCCATTTCCCTGGCAGCCCCATTTCCCAGGCAGCCCCATTTCCCCCATTTCCCTGGCAGCCCCATTTCCCTGCAGCCCTGTTTCCCTGCAGCCCCATTCCCTGGCAGCCCCATTTCCCCCATTTCCCTGCCAGCCCCATTCCCTGCAGCCCCATTCCCAGCTCGTGTAGGTGACAGAACAGTTTGTAACAGATAGCATAAGTGATTGCAGCTGGCAGCTGGGGTTTTAACAGAGCAACAGGTCCATTGGATTCGAGTTCCCTGGACTTGCCCTTCAGGGGAGATCAATAGGGACAGACGGAGAACCAAAGGCAGGATTGAAATTGAACCTGCTGGCATTTTCGGGAACGTCTCTCTCTGCAGGTCTTGCCGGGCAGCAGCTCGTGCAAGGGCAGAGACCAAACCCTCCCAGGCTGCACCCTGAATAAATGGGGGTGCCCTGGGGGATGGACCACTTGGCCTCCTCAGAGGTGCCCGAGGGTGGCTGGGAGGAGGACCACGGGGTGCAGGAGAGAAAGGAGGCTCCAGGCTCCAGGGCAGTGTCGGGTTGGAGTGAATTCCTGGTTGTGCAGCCCCTGTGGATCCAGGCACGGGAACCCTCAGGAGTGCAGGCCTGAAGGAGCCTGGCGGGAGCTGGGGGCCGCTGTTCTGCTCCCAGCTCCTGACCTCCTTCACATCCAGAGTCCCGGTTCCTGAACTCCAGGCTGATTACCTGGCCCAGGATCCTGTGGATGTTCTCTCTGTCAGCCCCGTGAGAGCACCACCAGGGCCCCGTGCCGGGCAGAGGGGAGGATGGAGCCGGTGCCTGAGCTGGAGGTGCTCTGTCCCTGCCGTGGTTTGTGTGGAGTCCTGGAAGGAGCAGATCCAAGGGCCAGGCTGCCCCTCTGTGTGACAGCTGCTCTCTGCTGCTGCCCCTTGTGCAAGTCACAAATCCCTGGCGTTCTGTTCCAGGCCTCCCAGCCTTCCCTTTGTAGCTGGGGCCTGCTGTGGAGATGCATCAGCTGGGGAGGAAACGTGTCCCGAGCTGACAGGACAGATGAACGGCTCCGAGGTCAGCAGCAGCTCTGCAGGTCCCGGGGCTGGAGCTGGGTGTTCCTCAGTGACTGCTGAGTGAGGGAAACATGGGGTAAAATTAGGGATAACTTTACCTGACTTGGACTGGGATGAGATTCGTGAGTCGGTGACGGCTTCCAGAGGTTTGAGCACGTCTGGTCCCACAGGATCAGCATCCCCAGGAGCAGAGGAGCTGTGCCAGTGCAGCTGTGCAGGCACTGGGGCTCCCACTGATGCTTTCCCACACAGCTACATCACTGACAAGGGGGGACCTGGGCCAGGGCTTGCTGGGTACTCAAACAGGAATTTCTCAGAGAATTTAATTGTCCAAGGCCAGGCTGGACAGGCCTTGGAGCAACATGGGCTATGGAAGGTGTCCCTGCCCACGGCAGGGGTGGGATGAGATGAACTTTAATGTCCCTTCCAACCCAAACCATTCCGGGATTCTGGGATTCCTGGAGACTGGCATTTCACTTTTGTTACCCAACACTGGATTTTCCTGGATTTTCCATTCCTGCACTTCTGGGTGCTCTGGGAAATGAGATACAGAGCCCACCCCATCCGAGTGCCAGGGATGTATCCCATAATATCAGAACAGTGCTGTGCTCTGTGCCCTCTCCTTGCAGGGCAGCTCAGCAGGGTGAGGCTGGCCCAGGCCAGTGCAGGGGGGGTGCAGCCATCCCCTCCAGCAGGGCTGCAGAGGCACGGAAGGAAAGGGAGCTCTCCCCAAAAGCCGTGTGCTGGGGGCTGAGGGAGGGAGCAAACCCGGAGACCTGCGTGAGGCTGTCCAGGAAACCCTTGGTGCAGAGAGGGCCTGGAACTGCGTTTCCCACTGCTGTCAGTGCTTGCGTCCCTGGAGCGCTGCTCTGTGATGTTGATTTCCACATTCCTTTCCCTACTAAACTGCCTTCTCCACGTGGCTCCCCCCTTTCCCCGCCCCTAGTCCTAACCACTCCCTCGGGTTTCTCCCATTGGTTTTGTTACCCCAACTCCGCCCTTGTACCGCCCCTATGCCCTGAGACCATTCGTCCATGTGCTCTCTCCGCCCCCCTCTTCCCCAAGATAAGGGGCTCCAGGCCATGTGCTCTTGTGCTCTCTGCCTTGGGGACCAGTGAGTCACCAGCCTCTCTCCCTCTGCCCTGGGCACCATGCCATGTGCTGGCCCTCTGCCTTTGGGGGCCAGCACATGTGCTGGTCTTAGACTTTTGGGAGTTAGCATGGAATAAAGACCTTCTGCAATCTCCAGGCAAGAGAGCCTTCTCGCCTCCTTTACCGCCACCGCGTTGCTGTGGGCCGACAGCTAACTGGGATAGCTCGGGCTGCCTAGAAAGGCTGCGGGGGAGCGGAACAGCCGCTCTCCCTAGGATGGCTCTGCAGTGCTCTCTGGGAACGTTGTGGTGTGCCACACCAACGCAAGGAACCACGCACAGCAACGCTGCTCCAGGCGGGCAGCAGCCCCGCGGGGACACGTGTGTCACACGCTGTGGGCAGCACAGCGGCCCTGCCCTCTGCCAGTGACCCTCACCCCAGGGCCAGCGTGGTGCCAGCCTTCCACATCCCCAGGTGCTGCTCTCAGCGGGTCACCCTGCCCCGGCGGGCACCCAGCAGAGGGGAGAGGAGTGGCTGTGGCTCCCTGGGGACGTTCTGAGGCTGTCACACAGTGGGGTGGGCGCTTCGCTGCCTCTGAGATGTGACATCACAGCTCTTCTGTTTCACTGCAGCTTTGCTCTTGCTTTGAGCTGCTCAGACAACTCCCCAGAGGAGTTTCTTGTTTTCCTTCCACTGAGATTCTGGCTCCAGTGTGAAAGTTGTTTTAATCACTCGTGGTGCAGTGGTCTGCTGCATTAATGACTTACCTGCTGCCACAGCCACGTGAGGTGCCAGTGCTGTGCTTGTGGGGCTTCATCTGTCAGAGAAATCGGTGTCTCTGTCTCCTTAAAACCATTTGGGAGAGTTGTTGTCTCCATAAAATCCTGGTTTTGCTCCGAGTGGCTCAGCATGAAATGGAAGTTGCTGAGTTATGGATGTGTGTGGTGCAGATGCTTTGAATTGAGGAAGGGGCTCATTTGCTTTATTCTTTTTATTCCCACTTCAGCATAAAAGAGAAAGGAGACTTTGGGGAAATGGAGATGTGAGGGGAAGCATCCCAGAAAGGCAGTGTGGAGAAAGCACATTTGCCGTGCCTGGGAGGAGGCGTGGCGGGGAAGGGAACAGATAATCCTTTTCCTTTGAAGATTTTGAGGCAGATGAGACTTGCTGTTTACTCCTTTGCTCTCCATTGTGTGTTCCCTTCATGTGGGAGCCCACGTTTGCTCATGTATCTGGAGGATTTCACCCTGTGGACGATTAATGGTGACTTTTACTTTCTCCCTTTATTTTTTGTCCTGGAGACAGAGTGCAGTGAAGGCTAGTAGACTATAATTTGAGGTCACAGATCACGTCTTTATTTTCTGCTGTCCTGAAGCCTCGTAGGGATAAAAGATACTCTCAGGAACTGCTTTCATGGCGTTGAGAGTTTGTATTGGTGCCCAGTGGCTTTGCTGAGCTTTCAGAGTTCCTCTCTCCAGCAGAGCTTTGTGCATTGAGCTGGTGCAACAGGCACTGAAAGGACCAAGGCTTCTGTGGCAGAGAACTGGCACTTCTCCAAAGGGCTGAAAAATACACTCGTGTTTATCCTTTACTGTAACCTTCCATCTGCTCCCACCTTCAAAGTCCTCTGTGTCTTTTATGCTCGAATCTTGTACTCTGGAGAATTGCTGTGCTGCTGAGGGCTGCAGGGCCCCGAGGGTCCCAGGCACGGCACACTCAGGCCTGGGCAGCAGAGGGAAATGAGCTGCAGTGAGCACAAGATACGGGGCAGGAGCATCTCCTGAACAAAGCCCGAATCCCTTTCATCCCTTCATAAAAGCGAGGGGAATTTCAGCTTTTCCGGTGGCAAAACAAACAGCAAGTGCCGAGGCTGGAGCGGTGAGGCTCAGGGAAGAGGGCAGTGAGGCTCACACATGGTTTTGCTGTGGTTTGAGTCACTTCAGGTGTGTTTTGCAGCATTTCTAGCAATGCATTCAGCTCAAACCCCCATCAGGAGTTCAGAGCGCTGCTGTTTGCTGTCCGTGGGTGACGTCTCTCTATCCTTGTGTTTCAGCTCCATCTCCTTTAGTGCATGGCAATGTAAGTGTCCCCTCCCTGCCTGTGGCCTCTGAGGTGGCCTGTCGGCTCCTCACTGGCCCAGCAGCATTCTGGGCCACCTCAAACTTCTTCTGTGTGGGTTGTGCTCGGTCCATCTTGTGCAAAGCAGCGTTGCTTGACCCCAGGTGTTTGTGTCCCTCCCGGGAGGGTGCAGAGGTGTTTGTGTCCCTCCCAGGGGGTTGCAGAGGTGTTTGTGTCCCTCCCGGGGGGTTGCAGAGGTGTTTGTGTCCCTCCCAGAGGGGTGCAGAGGTGTTTGGCCCCAGTGATCCTGCTCAGATCCCTCCCCAGAGTGGGTTTGTTTCAGGTGATGTCGCCTTTCCCTGGTCTTAAAATTAAGAGCCAAACACGGTTAAGGGAAAAGGGGGTTTTTACCTCGGTATTTATTTAAGGATCCTTAGGTGCAGCACTCTGTCCAGGTGGGATGTGCCGAAGTGCACCCCGAAGTGCACCCGGAATGCACCCAGAATGCACCCTGGAATGCACCCGGAATNATGCACCCCGGAATGCACCTGGAATGCACCCAGAATGCACCCCGGAATGCACCCGGAATGCACCCAGAACGCACCCCAGAATGCACCCCAGAATGCACCCAGAATGCACCCAGAACGCACCCCACGAGAGCTCCCGTGTACAATTCCCGGGCCTTGCCAATCGCGGATCTGGCAGAGGCCCCAGCGGGAGGCCCGAATGATTCCCCATTCCCAGGAATCCCCCGGCCGGGCCTGGCTCAGTTACAGGACGTGTTCTGGACAGGCCCTGGGTTCCTGGGGCTTCCTGGCCTCCAGCTGGAGCCCTCCAGGGCGTTTGGTCTCCCGGCTGAACAGAATTTGGGTCTCAGCTGAGTTACCGGGCTTAGGGCATTACACATGTGTGGGCTAAAAGCACTGGGGATACAGAACAGCTCTGTAAAAGGGTACAGAAAAGGGGTGGAAAAGGGGTGCATAAAAAAGGCAGAAAATCATCATGGCATCAGTGAGAGCTGTTGCCCTTTCCCACGGCTCCGTGTCCCTGTCCCCAGAGGAGCTGAAGGCGCCGCTGGAGGAATACGTCAACAAGCGCTACCCGGGGCTGGTGAAGGTGGTGAGGAACCAGAAGAGGGAAGGGCTGATCCGAGCCCGCATCGAGGGCTGGAAAGCTGCCACGGGCCAGGTCACCGGCTTCTTCGACGCCCACGTGGAGTTCACTGCTGGCTGGTAGGTGCTCGGGGGCTTGGCTGGGGGTGCATTTGATGCCTTAGGTTTTAGCTTTTATATTTTGCAAATTCTGTGTTCTCTGTATTCCTAGTGTGTAACTTTGAGCTGTCTTGCAGCCTGTTAGCTGCTGT
>VXAZ01004860.1:0-30893 GCA_013399875.1 Gymnorhina tibicen | reverse complement strand
GTCCATCTTGGGGTCCATTCTGGAAATAGCCTCTGGCTCCCCAGGGTGTACCTTTGAAGGCCTTTTAAATAAATATCACCTTTATTCCCTTACCCTGTCTAGTCTCTGTTTCCAGGTTGGCCTTTTTAGGCATCACATTAACCCAGGGAATATCCATCCTTCTGTAGGGATGTGTCCATACAGAGTGACACAAGTCTTCTGCCTTGTTAATCCTTCTCCAGGATTCCTTCTGGATTCCTTCTGGATTCCCTCTGGATGGAATGGCATGATGGGAACATATGGGGAAAACCTCTCCTTGCCCTTGTTCCTTGTAATCCTTCTCTGTTCCTTCCCTTCATGCGTGCACTTTCCCTGCTCCCTGTTTATATTTTTCAGGATGATTTCCCATTCCCTTAGCCTTAAGTAATTCCTGCAAGTTTAAAAAAGCCCAGGCAGCAAGGGAATGAGGGAGAAAGTGTTTCCCACTTCTGGGCCCTTTGCTGGATCCCAGCGGGGAAGGCTCAGATGCTTTGGATTGGTTTGTTTCCTCTGCTGCTGGGAATAAGTGCAGAGGTGCAGAAGCAACAAAAGGTGTTTCACAAGGGTTTTTTTCAGAGAGATTCAAAACATTTGAGCTCAAGTGGCTTAAGTTTGAATCTATATCATGGCAGGAGCCTGAAAGGGATTTTTTTTTCCTTTAACCAAGTGTAGAAAGTAAATGGTCCATGTTTAGAAAAGTGGAGGTGGAAGAAGCTAAGCTTGTGTTGAATTTGAGCACAGTAACAGCCACAAAAAACCTGTTTGCAGCTGTTAAAGCCAGAGTTCTGCACTGCTACTGAACCCTTTTTAATGGCAGTGCAGCTGAAGGGGGTCTTTAGGAGCTGTTTGTTATGCTGGGATCTGTATTCCCGGAGGAACATTCCTCTCTCTGGTCACTCACACCTGGTGCACTGAGGAGCTCCCACTGACTGAGCTCTGGCAGCTCCTTCGCAGGGATAGAGAGGAGGCATTGCTGCAGTGTGGGCTCGGCTCTCTCTGTTTCCCACCTGCTGCTGTGACTGGGGGCACTGGGAGTACCAGTTCCCCCAAATTCCCCTGGTGTGGGCACGCTGAGCCCAGGTGGCTCTTGGCTGCAGCGGTGAGGCCGAGCACCCCCCTGCTCTGAACACGTGTGAATCGCCCAGAGAGGAAATTTTTAGCTATAAAGTCATCAAACTGCATCCCAGAGATGAATTTTTTAGCTATATATCATCCAACTGCATCCCAAGGGAAAAAAGACCCTTCAAACAGTCCTGCTTTCAAGAATTTACCCCATTCTGCCCGGGGTTTTGGGATCTGGGGGAAAGTCTGGACTAGTTCAAGAGTGGTTTAAACCAAGCACTCCTTTCTTGGCCTTGCTTTACAGAGGGGAAGGTTTCCAGCCAGGCTTCCCAGCCCGTGGATCATTTTTTCCTCCAACACAAGGAGGACGTGGACCTGTTGGAGTGGGTCCAGAGGAGGAACACGAAGGGCTGGAGCACTTCTCCCCTGAGGACAGGCTGAGAGAGCTGGAGTTCTTCAGCTGGAGAAGAGAAGGCTCTGAGGAGATTCCAGAACCAAAGAGAGCCCCCAAGAAAGCTGGAGAGGGACTTGGGACAGGGGCCTGGAGTGCCAGGACACGGGGAATGGCTTCCCACTGCCAGAGGGCAGGGCTGGATGGGATATGGGGAGGAACTGAATGGAAGCTGCACTGAGCTGACCCTCCCTTGCTGTGCTTTGCCCCTTTCCCCCCAGGGCCGAGCCGGTGCTGTCCCGGATCCAGGAGAACAGGAAGAGGGTGATCCTGCCCTCCATCGACAACATCAAGCAGGACAACTTCGAGGTGCAGCGCTACGAGAACTCGGCGCACGGCTACAGCTGGGAGCTGTGGTGCATGTACATCAGCCCCCCCAAGGACTGGTGGGACGCCGGGGACCCCTCCCTGCCCATCAGGTATGGCCAGGGCTGGGGGCACTCACTGACCAGCACCGGGGGCTGGGGGCACTCACTGACCAGCACCGGGGGCAGGGAGGCATCCAGCTCCTGTGGGAGAGCTGGAGAGGGACACACACAACCCTGGAGTGACAGAGAAAAGGGGAATGGCTTAAAACAGAGCAGGGATGGATGGGATATTGGGAAGGAATTGTTCCCTGGGAGGGTGGGCAGGCCCTGGCACAGGGTGCCCAGAGCAGCTGGGGCTGCCCCTGGATCCCTGGCAGTGCCCAAGGCCAGGCTGGACACTGGGGCTGGGAGCAGCCTGGGACAGTGGGAGGTATCCGTGCCCATGGCAAGGTGGCACTGGATGGGCTTTGGGGTCCCTCCCAAGCCAACCCAATCCATGGTTCTATGAAGATGCAGGAAGATGCAGTGAGGCAGCCACCTTGGAGAGGCAGGGACAATGTCATAACCCCCACCAGCTGTGTGACAGGAGCCAGGGAGGGTTTGGGGTTTGGGAAAGGGTGTTGGTAACAAACCCACTGGGGAGGTGCAGGAACTGTGCAGATTTGTCCAGCCTGGTGTTGAAGTGCAGGTGACAAAGTGGCTTTGCCTCAGTTCCAGAGTTGCTTGTACAAACCATGAGGAGTGAGGGGATGATTCCCGTGGGACGGATTGAGTGTGGGTCTGTGAAACACAGCACTGTGCTTTCCTGAATGGAAAGTCCCTCTCCTCCCAGGGCAAACTTTGGAAGAATGTGTCTCAGGCTGTCGTAACACTCCAGCTGAGGGGTTGGCAGCTCTGAGATGGCTTCAGGGGTGGGATGAGCCCAAAACCAGAGCAGGAGGGGAGGGAATACCTCCCTGGGTGTGGGTGGGAGCTGAGGCTGCTCTGTGTGCACAGCTCAGAGGTTTTCCCTCCAGAGGCCCCGAATATCCCGGGTGATGCTCTGGTCAGGATCCCCCGGCTGCTGCCCTGGTTTATCTGGAGAAGCCTTGTCCTCAGGCACAGAGCAGCTGCAGGGTGCAGCCCCTGCCTGCTGGGAGTCCTGACCCCAAGCAGCTCTGCTTTGGTCGCTGCCATAATCCCTGGGAGCTGGAATTAGGTCTATTCCCATTCACATAGAGACTTCCTGTTATTCCTTTGGCTCTCGTGTTCCAGGCAGCTCATTCAGCCCTTGGTGGAGGAACTGTCAGTTTATTCTGGACAGGAATCAGGGCTTTGACAAATAAACAGTTATTTTAACCAAATTCAGGCTGCTGGACTTGTTTAAGGATGGCTGGGCCGTGCAGAAGGCAAAGCTGAGGAATCCAAAAGCCTTTGCAGGTGAGGTGTGAGCAGTGTGGTGCTGGCAGCTCCTGCTGGAGCCCCTGAAGGGTGATTAAAGGGGATCAGCACTGCTGGGATAAACCTTTCTCAGCCAGTAAATACAGAAGTCAAGGAGGAACAACCTCTTTTATTAAACCAAAGTGGTGCAGTTGGGAGATCAGGAAAGCTTTGATGCGTGGAGTGTCCCCTGTGACTGTGACACCCCCTTGGGACTGGCTGGGCTTCAAAACCTCTCAGTCGAGGTGACTCAGGAAACTGGGCCCCCCAAGGTGACATCTAAAGATCTGGCAACACCTTCTGCTCTGCTGTGCTTACAAAATGGAGTCGGGGTCTGTGTCAGTGCACTTAGGGGGTGGTTAAGGGCAAGCTGGGGCAGAGCCACGTGGGGAGGGACAGCTTTGGTTTGGGAAGGTGTTTGGTGGCAGGGGAGATGAGGTTTGGTTGGCTGGTTTTGGGAGTTGGTGTTTGTGAGGGGAGGGGAGGGGAGGTGAGGTTGGGTCGGTCGGTTTTTGGAAGGTGTTTGGTGTTGGGTTTTGGAAGGTGTTTGATGCGAGGGGGGATGAGAAGGCAGAGAGTGATGAGCTGAGGAGTTTCTGAGCTGAGACCTGTAGGGAGCTGGAGGGCTGGGTGATCATGAAGAGTTGGAATGGGGAGGTCAGGACCTACACAAGGAGGATTTTGGTTCTTTAGGACATGGCTTTGCCTCAGGAACCCCAGACATGGACCAGTTTGGGGTTACCAATGAGCCAGGAGTAAATGGGGTCACAGGGATGCTGGACACTTCCACACAGCTCCACGTCTCACAGCACATTCATTCCCCTTGGCTTGGTGCCGAGAACCAGAGCTGCTGCCTGGGGCTGGATCTGCTGCTGACCCACGGAAGTGAAGGGTTTGCTGTGGGAGTTGGCTCCTGCTGGCCAGAAGGTCCTGCTGGGTTGTTCTGGTGCCAGTTGTATCTTAAAAACGTGTGGGCATGGTGCAGAAATGTGGGCAGGACACCGAGCATCACATCCGTGCATTTCAGCTGATTGCAAACAGGAGGAGCTGGGAGCTGGGAGAGGTTTTTATCTACAACATTTGTGCACCCCTTACGTCCCTTTTGGAGACAAGCCTGGAGCAGGGGCTGCCCCTTTATCCCCGTGGTAACCCCAGGGATCTGCCCGCTCAGCTCTGAGCACTGCTGAGTGGGAGGAACATGAAAAAGAGATCAGAGGAGGGTTCTGGAGACACCTGGATTTGCTAAAGGCACCTGAAATGTGGATTCTGCTGCCGAGGCCTTGGGGGTTTGAGGGAGCGGGGGGAGGGGGGGAAGGACACAGCCCTGAGACACCCAGGAACCTCCCAGCCATACTCAGTAACCAAACACCTGAAATAACATCGTTAGCAGGCACCGGGGGAGGATCAGAGAAGATAAATGGGCAGTGTCCCCAGCAGGAGGATGATGCTGTCCCATTGTGGGGCCACACACGGCCCAGAAATGATGACTGCAGTTATTTTCGTGTCCCACAGTGCTCTGAAAATCTGCACTTTGTAGCAATGTTTGCATGGAAGGGATGCCAGTGCAGTGCTGCATGTAATTGTGCATGGGATTGGAGGAAGTTTGGAAATTACAGCATACAGAGGCACGTTCGTTTTTTAGAGATATTTTAGGATTAAAGGGTGGGGGTGAAGTAAAGAGTTCATCCCTTATTTTTGGGTTTACTCTCGGTGTGTGGGGACTGTGGCAGCCCCAGGAGAAGCTCCCTGACCACCAGAGCTGCTCCTGCCCTGTGAGCCCACGAGTGACCAAATACATTCCGTGGGGACTGGAGACAGAATCTGTGGCCACGTTTGGGGCAGTTTTCTCTCGTGGCTAATTCCCAGATATGATTATCCAGGCAGAGAGTTGATGGCCTCTTTGGAATGAAATTCAGCTAAAACATGGCCCAGTCTCAAGCTGGCTCCAGGCCCTGCTTTATCCAGTAATACCCTGCAAGAAACAGCCTCACTTCATCCCTGGGAGCGCTGCTGCCGTAATACCTGGGGTCTGCAGTACATCTTCTGCTGTACTTTTGTCACATTAACATTTAAAATGCTGATACACCAAAGATCCCCCCAGTCTCAGCACTGGCTGGGCCTGATTTCACAGCCAGGCTTGCCTTGCCAGGCTCTGCCTGCCTCTGTGTAGGAGGTAGAATTGTGATTCCAGGGCAATGGATCACGGCTGAATTAGCTCTCCCAGAAGAGGCAGACAGAAAATGACATTTGAAATGGTCATCACAGAGCTCCTGATCCTCACCAGAGTGAGCTCCTGCAGGGTTTCCTGGCTGATGTGTGTTAGGAGGGAATCTGTGCCTGCATTCCGTGCCTGGATGTGCTTTGCTGTGGAGATGTAGCCAGGATTTATCCAGTCATTAATGACAAGCGTTGATCAGAGTTTGCTGAGGCTCCAGAAAACCCGTGAGGCCACAAAAAATGGAGGAAAGCTGATGTTTTCAGTGATCTGTGGGAAATCCAAGTGAGATCTTTGGAGATGCTGTGAAACAGCAGGTTGATGACCTGGTCTTGGGGTATCCCACGGTGGAATCCACCTTTTTAGCATTCTCAGGAATGATTTCTTTCTCACTGACAGAACATGAGCTTTTTTGAGGCTTCTTGAGGTCTGGAGCCTGTTGTTTCCCTGGTGTGAACCCCAGAGCCAGCAGCTCCTCCTGCCTGAGCTGGTTTGGTTGTGTCACAGCAGCTTTGGTGCAAAAGCTGCTGAAATCTGGGAGATTTCTGGCTCCATGTGCTGGTGCTGCTTCAGTGGCAGCCCCAGGATTGGTAATTACAGGAGTGAGATACTGATGGCTCCAGGGGTCTGGTCCGGGAAAACAGTGAAATGCTCTCCTGCCCCTGATCTCGTCCAGGAGCCACGTGAGCGAATGCTGAGCAGCCCTGGGGCTGGGGGACACTCACCTGAGCGTGGAAATGGGGCTGGCCACACTTTCCTGCTGGCAGGAGGTGTGGGACCTGGATCTTTGCCGCCCGGGTCCCTCGCCAGCGAGGGGGCGGTGCAGCGACCCCGCTGGCACTGGCATCACGGAGCCACCGCGGGTGGAAAAGCTCCCCAAGACCCTCACCCTGACCAGGTGCCCCCGTGCCCAACAAACCACGCTGTGAGATGCCAGGTCTGCTCATCCTTGGAACGCTTCAGGGGCGGTGACTCCACCGGCTCCCCGGACAGGTTGGGTTATTTACGATGTCACGAATTTCCCGACTTTCTCTTTGCCTTTTCCACGCGTGGCTGTGCGGAGCAGGGGAGGCCCCGAGGCAGAATGGCTCCCTTGGTAGCGGGGGGAGGGGGGGAGCTGGGGCTGGAGGAGCCCTCGGGTGGCTGCAGAGGTGACAAGAAGCCCCTTTCCAGGCCTGCCATGCACAGATGGGAGCCGGGAGCCAGCGTTCAGGTTAAACTGGGCTTCACACAGGGCCACGCTGCAGATGTTTTATGTGGCACTTCATCTTCGCTGGTGCTGGAGACAAAAGCTCATTTAATTAGAATTAAGATCGTTGTGAGGAGGAAATGGGGTTTGAGAGTTATGGATGGAGAAAGAATAGAAGGGCTGATAGGTTTGGGGGTTTTTTATAAAGATGAAAATAACATTAATTAACCCACCCACTTACCTGCTGTCTCAGCCTCACAAATGTTAATGAATTTGCTCTTGCAGTGCACTTAGGAAAGAGCAAACTTCATCCCAGATGTGGGAATGATGCAGGGGTCGAGATGGGAAAAACAGAGGGGTTTTAGGTTATGGAGAGAAGGTTCTGCTGCTTAACAAAATGTTTGTGTTTAATTAAACTGTTCCTCAGTCTCGGAGCTCAGGTGGTGCTGAGCTGCCCCTCTTTGGTGGTTGGGCTTTCACTGGTGGTAGGACCTTAAGGATTTGTGGTGGGATCGTTATGATATTTATTTATTAACTCCAGAAACCACTAACTATTGATTTTTCCATGGGGCTTCCTGCAGCCATCATCCCATGATGGTGTTCCAAAGCCCAGAGGTGTTTTCTTTATTTTAATTAAATAAACGCTGTTTCTTTCCTCTTTTAGTCTAATTCCTAGGACTTCTTTCAGGCTGCTGCAACAGCCTGAAACTTCTGTGCACACAGGATTTGCACAAACTCTGAAATAGCCGTGGGCCCTTGGGAATAACCTCTACTGCCATAAAATGATGGAAGAGGATCTCCGTGCCTGGGCCGAGTCATTCCTGTAGCACATCCCCACCCTTGCAGGGTTAGCAAGGTGCACATCACACCCTCAATAACAGATTCAGACAGGTTTGCTTAAACTCTTATAAATAATTTCATCACCATTGGGGTGTTCAGCATGGCAGAAGGCAACTCAGGAATGGTGCAGACTGCTGGACACAGGTGTGAGGAAAAGGCAGAATTTTCAGGATATTTCCTGGGTTTCTGTTGGTTTGTTTTGAAAAAAATCTTGAGGCGTTTGTACAAAATGCTGAATATTTTTAAAGTTAGTTTTTTCTGGCTTTAACAATCTCCAAACTGCAGGAAGATCCCTGATTCTGTGTGAGGATGGCTGTAAAATGTTCTCACTCTTCTGGCATTTGGAAGTTGAGGGGAAGATTTCCATAGGGGCCAGACATGGGGCAGTGAAAAGAGAATTTATTTTTGGAAGCCTCACCTGGAATGTGTGAGAAGATGGTGGTGTTTGCTTAGAGGGATGGGATGGGATGGGATGGGATGGGATGGGATGGGATGGGATGTGTGGGAATGTCCCAACAGCTGCAGAAGGCTCATGGAGCTCTTCAATGGCTTCAGATGAAACTTAAACAGATAAAATTTAAATCAAACAGGAAGATAAATTGTTGGCACTGGTGATCCGCCCCAGGCTCTAAAGCCACTCTCCTTGAGCAGGTCAAGGAGACCAAAGCTCTGTGTTGGCCACCCAAATCCTTTATCTCCCTTGAAGTCTGGTTCTCCTCCATTGCTGCACTGGCTGCAGTTCCATGTCAGGGCTCAGCATCATTCCAGCAAAATCCCTGGGGCCCCAAAAGGTTCCCAGCATGGGAACAACCTGGAAGTGCCCAAGGCCAGGCTGGACACTGGGGCTGGGAGCAGCCTGGGACAGTGGGAGGTGTCCCTGCCATGGCAGGGGTGGCACTGGATGGGCTTTAAGGTCCCTTCCAACCCAACCCATTCTGGGATTCTGTGGCTCTTCCCCAGGCAAGGCTTTGTTGGTGCTTCGGGAAAGAGCTGCTGCAAACATCTCGTGTAAACAGCTCAACAAATCAAACCCATCCATCCTTAGCTCCTGGAGGCTTGTGCTTCCAGGGATGTGAAGCTGGAACCCAAGGTCTGATCACTCCTGGCTGCTACAGAGAATGAAGCTCTGAAAACTTGAAAACAAGTAACAGAAGAATCCCAGAGTATTTTGGGTTGGAAGGGACCTTAAAGCCCATCCTGTTCCACCCTCTGCCATGGGCAGGGACACCTTCCGCTATCCCAGGCAGCTCCAAGCCCTGTCCAGCCTGGCCTCGTAGAGAAGAAATGGAGGGATCTTTTTTTGTTTAATTAGTGTCAGGCTTGTTTGGGCTCGAAATGTAGAGAGGGAAGATTTAGGTCAGAATCACGACCTCAATAACTTTGTCATCCATCTCCAGATTAAATTAAAACCATCAAGTGCTTTATCAGCTTCTAAAGTACTCCAGCAAGAACCTCTTCAGTGTTCTCAGTCTGGGTTTTCCTTTTAGTGCTGAGGGTGTTTTGGGGGATGATTTGAGGCCACATAGTAAAAAATCTTTTAATTGACTTTCTGGATTTTTATGTTAACGGTACTGGGGGAAGTGATCCACAACTGGCTGCACAAAGTGACTTTCACTCCCTGGTGTGCTCATTTGAAGCTCTTAAACTTCCCAGAGATTCCCTGTGGTGTGAGAAAGCTGCCATGGACGTGTTGGAGCTCAGATTGCTGCTGTTGGGCCCCTTTATGAGGAATTCTTCATCTGCTGGTTTTTAATGTCGCCTCATTTAGTGCCAAGTGCAATAATTTGTAATGGTGTCGGGTTTTACAAGATGAGCAGATTGGTGTCACTGCCTGGAGAGCCTCTGCTGAGGGGGCACCTGAGGTCTGTGCACCTGGAGCTGGTTGGCAGCAGCCCATGGGATGAGCAGGCTCTCCGTGGACGTCACTTTCGGATCTTGGGATTCTTGGCAGACTCTCCTTGGGACTGGCTGCACCCCGAGCAGAAGATCCAACTCTTGCTGAAACCTGGCAAGGTCCCCACCAAGCACCAGGGTTTGGGAGAGGGCCCAAAGCCGTGTGGTTGTTCCATGAGTTAGGAAGAAGCTTCTGGAGCAGAGGACCCATGGTTGTGCAGCTTCCCAGTGTTGTGGGCAGGGTTGTCTCAGGGACGTGGCAGAGGGAACTGGACGGGCTCGTGCCCGGCTGGTTTGGCCAAGCGACTTTGCAAAAGCAGTGTTTGAGCACTCTTGAGTGGGACATTTTGGGGCACGGAGTGGGATTGGGGTTCAGTATTAAATATCTGCCCCAGGGAAGGATGTGCCTTTCCTGGAACGCGGAGATCCATCCGTGGCTGCTGAGCCTCCAGGCCAGCTTGGTGCAGGTGGAACCCCCTGGAGCCCTGCCCAGCCTTGGGTGGGGGCTTCTTGTCACCAGAACATTTCCCTGACAAGTGGCTGGCTGGAGTCAGGAAAGTAATTTGGGGGTTCCTTGGTTGTTTCAGTGATTCCTGGATGAAAATAAATGCAGGAAGCGTTTCTTTGCTCGTTGATGATGGTGTGAATTCCATCAGCCTTCTGGGAGCCATGGGACACTTTGTAAAGGTTTTGTGGCTGTGATTGTCCCGCCCTGCTCTGCACTGGGGGCGGTCTGGGGCAATGTGAGAAAGGTCCAGAGTTACTGGAGATGATCCAAAGGAGGGACAGGGAGGTGGGGAAGGGCTGGGAGGGGTGGGATTGCTGGGGGGTCTGTGCAGCGCCAGGAGTTGGATCGAAGATCCTCTGGGTCCCTTCCAGCTCAGGATATTCTGTGATTCTACAAAACCACCACTCTTGACCAAATCAAAGGTGTTAACTGGAAATAAATCCTTCAAGCACCAGTCAGCCCAGCTTCTCCCTGAAGGGCCTTGAAAACTGGGCAGGGACACTGAGGCTCTGGCTTGTCCCTTCAGGGGAAGAACAGAAGTGCAGGCAAGGGAGCAAATTCTCCTTCCTGAAGGGAGCCGTAGTTTATTGGTAGAAGATGTTCATGTAATCCATTTTTATGAAGAAAACCACGCTGGCCATACTGGAAGCGTTTGCTTTTGTAGTTTGAGAGCTTTGCATAAGAGAATTATTTTTATTAAAAAGTAAAGAAAAAATTATGCTCCTGGTTGAAAAAATAAAAACTGCTCGCACTGACAGAATTTTAATCTGAGCCCAAGTCACAAAAACAGCCTTTATTGATGTCAGAGTTGCTTTAGAAATGGAAAGAGTAAACAGGATTTGGCCTTTAATTTGTGAAGGGTTTTGATTTTTCAGAGGCATTAAAGAGACAGAAAAGATGGGTATTGAATTATTTAACAATTGCTGGGAAAATTAAGCTTCAGAGAGCCTGTTCTCACTGCAATAATCTTATTAATGAAAACAAAACAATCTGGGGCAGCACCAATATTCGGAGCTCATACCCCGCTGCCTGAATTGTTTCCGAGTGGCCCATGAAGTGATTTTGGAAGTCAAAGCCAAGCGGAGCCTTTTCTGTGGTCTGTTCACACTTCCCAGGAGAAAGCTGCCGCTGACGGATTATCCAAACGTGTTTTCCCTCTAAAACCAGAGCAGAGGGGAAAAATATGCGAGGAGGAGTTGGGGGAATTTGGCTCTTTGAAATATTTTTTTCCATTGGCAGATGGCTTTTAAGTGATTTATTGGCCAAAACCTATCCATTTTCATTAGAAAGCAAGTATTTAATGACTTTGGAGGTGGGGACTCAAAACAAAGCGGTGATAATCGAGTGCTCGGTGACACAGCAGAGCAGCCCTTCATCAGACGGACTTGGGAGAGCGTTTGAGAGCCGGTGCTGAGGGCTGTGGTTTCCTTTCATGTGCACTTTAACTCCCTGTCCTTCGCAGCCAGCGGTGCAGAAACAGGCCTAGACTGAATTAAAGGCAGAATGGATCTCTGCTCCCACCCTGGCGGGCTGCGGCAGGAAGCGCTGGGCGCCCTGGCAGCTCCCAGCTGGCTCAGCCTTGGAGCACGGCAGGTTTTACAAACTCTCCCACCCCTCCCTGCCCAGAGCCCCGGCCTGCTGCTCTGCGCCGCAGAGTCCGAACTGAATCTCCCTGAGATTCCACCCTGGAGCCCATTCCTGGTGCTTGTGGAGTGTCTGCCCAGGGGTGTGGGCAGGGCCCTGGCAAACCCAGCCACAGCCACCTCCCTTCATCCTGGGCTTCCAGCACAGCGTTGGAAATCTGAGGGAGAGCAGTTGGGAGGGTCCTGATGGTCCGTGAGACCCCACCTGCAGAGCTGTCCCAGCCCTGGCCCAGCACAGGGAGGACCTGGAGCTGCTGGGGGAGTCCAAAGGAGGCTCCAGGATGAGCAGAGGGATGGAGCAGCTCTGCTGGGAGGAGAGGCTGGGAGAGCTGGGATTGTTCAGCCTGGAGAGGAGAAGCTCTGGGGTGACCTCACTGTGGCCTTGCAGGGCCTGAAGGGCCTGAAGGGGCTCCAGGAAAGATGGGGAGAGACTTTGGGAAGGACCTGGAGTGACAGGACAAGGCAGGTGGCATTAAACTGAGAGTGGGTTTAGATGGGATATTGGCATGGAATTCCTGGCTGTGAGGGTGGGCAGGCCCTGGCACAGGGTGCCCAGAGCAGCTGTGGCTGCCCCTGGATCCCTGGCAGTGCCCAAGGCCAGGCTGGACAGGACTTGGAGCAGCCTGGGATAGGGGAAGGTGTCCCTGCCCATGGTATGGGTGGAATGGGATGAGCTTTAAGGTCCCACCCAACCCAACCCACTCTGTGATTCCATGACACCTGTGGGTGCCCCCACCCTTTCCCCACCTCACCTTTGGGGATGAACAATTCCAGAGCTGGGATTTGCTGCCTTCTGCACCCAGACTGGCTCTTGGTGGAGTTACTGCTGGGCTCCTTCAGTGCACACCTTGAGCACTGCAGCCTGCACCGCTGTCGGGGAATTCTGCCTTTCATGTGCAAGTCACCCAGGAACACGTTTGAGTTGCTGTTTTTTGAGGCTCCAGATCCTGTCAGTGCTGGAAATGACGTCCCTGGGGCTGGCTCTGGGCTGCCTACCCACAGAAGCCCATTTGTAGGGGCTTCACAGGTGAGCATCAGCCCTGCTGATCCTGCAGGGCTTGGCGAGGTGCTGCTCCCACCTTCCCCACCACGAGCTCCTCAGCTTTGGCTCAGGGGTACGAGTCCTACCTGGACAGGCCATGAGGCGGGGAGGAGTCCTCAGAGCTCATTAGGATTTCTGCGGTCTCAAAAGCAGAAACCCTCTGTGCTTCCAGCACTGAGAGGGCCTGGGCAGAGCCAAAGTCCGTTCCAGGGGAACGGAGGCTGGGAGCAGCTGGTGGGAGCAGCTCTGGCCAAGGTTGTGCCGTGACAGCTGAGGGAGCCCCGTGCCCCGTGCGTGTTAATGAACACCTTGCTCACATCCCTGGTGCCTCGTAGCTGCTCTGCTGTCAGAAAACGAGCAGGTCCTTGTTAATGAGCACAGCTCGGGGTTGTTCTGAGCCTGATCTGACTCGTGCTCGCTTCGCTCTGATCAGCGCCTGGGCACACTCACCTCTGCTGGGGACACGGGGCTGCTGCCAGCCTGGCACAGGACACAGAGAAATTGGGGGTCTGTGAGGGGCTGGGTCTGCTCCGGGCCCATGTGCCCTGGGGAGCAGCCCTTCAGTGCCCTGCAGCCCATCCCCTCCCTTCTTTAGGCCTGGCTCCTATTTGCAGGTGTTTAGGGAGCAGTGCTGGTCTGGCACGGCATTAACCCAGCCCACAGCTGTGGCTGGCAGCGTGACACCCCTGCTGAACACCAGCCTGCTGCCCTTCCCCTTCCTCTCTGCACTCTCTGTGCTTTCCCTTCAGGAAGAAGTAGTTTGGGAGGGGAGAAGAAAAAGACATTAAATATTTAGGCGAACATCTGCCAGTGTTTTTGAGTGCTGCCATAAGGCCTCAGTGGTACAGCAAACTGGTCTGAATGGGAGACCCAGCCTTAGGAGGAGGGTTTGGTGCTGGGAAGAGGTGGCACAGGGTGGGCTCCACAGCCAGAGCAGCCTCCCCAGAGGCTCCTCACTCCCTGCAGAGAGGGAGGCTCAGGTTTGCTCTGTCAGTCCTTCCCAAAGTCACCGCTGGGACTGTTGGGAAGGAGCTCTTCCCTCTGCTGAGCAGGGCATCGATGCCTGCGGAGGCCCTGGTCCCCCCTGTCCCAGCACTGGCAGCACCAGCCCAGCTGTGTTCTCCTGGCAGTGAGAAAAGCCATCAGCCCAGCCCCAGATGTGCACCCCGATGCCTTCCGGGCTCCCCGTTCATCACTGCTCTTCTGTCAAGCCCGGCCCTGGGAGGAAGAGCAGCTGACAGGTTTCCAAGATTCTGCACAAATGGGATTTAATGGCCACGTGGTCCCGTGGTTCTGGCTTCTTTTTTAGGGGAAAGTTCTCTTTTTTTCCCTATTGCAATGACAGAACTTTTTCTTGAGGAGTGGGAAGTTGGCTAAGGCAGGGTGCCAAGGAATGGTGAATTCCTCATGGTACGAACTCCATGAAGGCAGAACTAAAAACTTGGAGAGCTGCAGGCTCCAGGGAAGGTGCCACATCAGATTTTGAAACTGTGGCAATCCTAAGTGGGACTGCAGTTGAACCATTAAATGTGTCAAGAACATTGGTGGCCAAAACAGAGGCAGAAGCAAAGGCTGGCACTGAGAAAGGGTTTGGGGGTGAAGTTTGATGTATTTTGCTCCAAGTTTGGAGAAACTGGGAAGCTCCCTGGTGGGCTGTGTGCTCTGGAAGGGACAGTAAGGCAGATCAGGATATGAAGCTATTGGGATGGAGTAGTTGATGCAGGAAAATGGGAGTGTTGAAAGCTGCTCTTCCATGCGTGTGTTGGAATTTCACAGAGGGATCAAACCTTGGTCCTTCCACCGTCCCAGGCTGCTCCCAGCCCCATCCAGCCTGGCCTTGGGCACTGCCAGGGATCCAGGGGCAGCCACAGCTGCTCTGGGCACCCTGTGCCAGGGCCTGCCCACCCTCCCAGGGAACAATTCCTTCCCAATATCCCATCCATCCCTGCCCTCTGGCAGTTTGACCCCATTCCCTGTGTCCTGTCCCTCCAGTTCCTGATGCAGGGTCCCTCTCTGCCTTCCCTGTGGCCCCTCCAGACCCTGGGAGGGGCTCTGAGGTCTCCACACAACCTCCTCTTCTCCAGGTGAACAATCCCAGCTTTCCCAGCCTGTGTCCATGGGGAGGTGCTCCAGTCCCCCCATTAACCTCACACTGCCTTCCCCTGAGGCTCCCTTCTCTCCCAGGGAATTGGGATGTCTCAGTGCATTGTCGGCTTCTTCTTGGGGAAGGAAAGGGATGGGAACCCTTCCTGAGAGCTGTACCAGCCCCGTGTTTAGGCTTATCTCTGTGCTCCAGTTGACAGCGGTGTGGGTATCATCTCCAGAGCACAAAACAAACAAACTCCAGGAGCTCTGAGTTCTGCATTTTCTCTGTGTCCGTAGGCAGCTGCGCTTGTGTGTGGGCAGTCACGGGTTTGTCACTTTTCTCAGAGGGAACGAAATAAAAATCTGGTTTTCTCTGAGATGACAAAGTCTGCTGAAGCTCTTTCCCCGTCCTCAGAGTGAGTTTCAGGATCTAGGTCTGTCTAATCCACAAGATGTTTTGTTTTCTTTGTGTTGCAAAGCTCTCTGTCCGCTGGTCACCAAATGTGCCGTGTCCACTAGAATATTCCTGCTGGAAGAAAACGTGGTTGGAAGGAGAGAGAAGCACACAGGGTGCAGTGTTAAGGGTGGGGAGCTGAGCTCTGGCTGAAGATGCCCTAAAAATAAAGTGGAAAGGAAGGAGAGGAGAGATCCCAGTTCCTTTTGGAACAGGAACGAGGAGATGGGGGAAGCAGATGGCTGCTTTGCTGGATTGTTCCGTCTGATTTGGGGATGGGGACCTGCAGTTACTGCCAGGAAAACTCACTTGGGAATTCACAGGAATAAGGCTCCTACAGGATTAGCAGCTTCTGTGGGCTGTGGGCTGGTGGTGCCTCCACATCTTCCATCCAGAGGAACTCTCTGTGCTGTGTCCAAGATTCCCAGGGAGGCCGTGACACAAGGCAAGGGGCTCTGCGGCCCTCGCAGTGCTCGGGGCTCCCAGCAGAGCCACGTTTTCCGTTTCAGCAGGGCAGACGGTGCAGTTGGAGTGCACATTTCCCGGGGAGCAGTGCTTCCCTTGGCCCAGCTGGCCGTAAATCAGCCCACGGTCCCTGTGCGCCTGCACAAGTGGCTTCGTTTCAGCTCTGAGGGAGAATTTGCTGCTCCTGCAGTCGTTTCAGCTTTTGTGAAACAGGCTTTAATATAGAAATAAATCATCAGAGCATTACTAAATTAAAAATAAGCACAGAAGCAGACAGAGCTGCCAAGCTAAGGTTAAACTTGGAGCAGGAGATCAGATTCTGGTTTCATCAGTCTTTCCTCCCACTCTTTGCTTAATTTGGTACTTAAACGAGCCTAATAACCATTGCAGAGCTCTGCACACCCAGCTGCTCTGGAGAGCAGTCTCCTGGTCCTCATGTTCTTATTTTGGGTCACACACATCACTGCACTGATGTGCTGGAGCTGTGCTTGTAGATGCCACAGTTTATTGGGATGCAGAAGGATTACACTTGCTTGGAGCAGAGATTAGCATCAAGTTTACCTCCTTCCCTGGGAGCAAAAAGGAGCATTTCCAGTCCACTGGCAGGTTTTGGGTTGGCTTTGTTTGCTCTCATACCTGACCCCAGCTCACTTTTGAAGAGTCTTGAAGCAACAGCATCATCTGGGGAAAAGTCACTGTCACTGACAGGGAACTGGGAGCTTCCCAGGGACAGACTGGCAAAGGGATGGAGGGGCCTGGTGGTCACTGGTGCTGGCAGGGATTTATAAAAATGTGCCCAGAGTAGGGGAGGTTGGTGAGGAGCTGGCACAGAGCAGCTGTGGCTGCCCCTGGATCCCTGGCAGTGTCCCAGGCCAGGCTGGACGGGCTTGGAGCAGCCTGGGACAGTGGGAGGTGTCCCTGCCCACGGCAGGGGGTGGAATGAGGTGGTTTTTAATGCCCCTCCCAACCCACACCATTCCATGATTCCGTGTTTCATTCCCAGTCTGAGAGGCCTGAGCTGGTGTTTGGAGCAGCCTCGAGCTTCGAAGCCTCGTCTTTCATTCCTCTCCCACTCTGTTCCCAGCACTTCGGGGGTGGGATGATATTTTCATCCCGTTTTTCCTCTTTTCTTACTGAAAGTTCCGCGTGGCAGAATCCTTGCGCGTGCTCCTGCCTCGGAGAGCTGAAAAAGGAATCTCCAGGTGGTGCTGGATGTGATCCCTGTGATCCACCCAGGGCTTTGCTGAGCGCTGGCCGCCGTTTGCAGTGCTCTGTCCGGGTCCTTTCGCTCTTGGTTCTCCGCAATCTCCCTCGGCTGTGTGATGCCATTGCCAAACAAATGAGATGGTAATTAGCATAGCAACATCAGAGGAAGTTGATTTTCCGTCTGTAATAGGGATGATGGTAATTAAACATGCATGACCTCATTGGGTTGAATAGGAATCAATTCAAATTAAAGCTTGTTGGGAATTCTTTTTCTCCTGCGAAATTCTTCGGAGAAAGCAAGAACAACATAACGAGTCCTAATGAAAGGAAATTGGGCTGATTTTCACCGTCAGTACTGAAAAATGAGAAAGGTGGGAGATTTTTCAGGGATGGAACATTTGATGGCACCTCCCCTGCCCTGCCCCAGCCGTGTGTAAATGCCCATTTTGCTGAAGTTTTTCATTTGGAAAAACAAAGTTCAGAACTTCCCAGCTGTTTCTAACACTGTTTAGAAAAACTCAGACCAGACACGTGGAAATGCTTCCCCAGTCTGTGTCCAGAGAGGCTCTGTGGCCAGCAGGGCACATAAATTAGTTTTGTAACATGTCTTAATTTCCTGTGCACGAGTGAACACTGCACTGGAGCAACTCCTTTTAAAGGGAGATGATTTATTATTGTGGAGATGGGAAACAGAGGGGTTAAAGTTGGAAGCCCAAGGCTGGGGCCGCAGAAAGGAGCTGGTGTTGGCCTCACCCTCAGCCAGAGTGGTGGGACCTGAGAGGCTCCTCTGGAGTGCAGGTAGGAGAGCGTTGGGTTAAATTCCTTCTTTTTTGCCATTTTTTCCCCAAAATGACGTTTCAGTGGTGCCTCAGCAGCTGCAGCCAAGCTTGCCCAGGGCCCCTGGGTTTGGGTTTTGGGAGGGCGTGAAACCTCTCAACCTGCAGGTTGGTTTGGGTCAGAGCAGGGAGCTGAAGGATGGGAAACCAAAGCTTGGGTGGTCCCAGGTCTGTGTTCTGCATTTTGGAGTTTGCTTCCAGGCCTTTGGTTGGAGCCCTTCTAATCCGTGGGATTTATCAAACGTGAGAAGGGGTTGGAAGCAAGATCCTCTCACAGTCACCATGGTGAGGGTGCGCAGGGATCTGCTGGACCCAGGTGATGCTTCCCATTTCTGCTAAACATCCTGAACAAGGTTCTCCACGGGTTTTCTCTGGGACAGTGCTGTCCTTTGGAAAGGGCCGTTGAGGGAACGGCCTCAGGCTGGGCCAGGGGAGGCTCAGGCTGGACACCAGCAGGAATTTCCCCATGGAAAGGGTGCTCAGGCATTGGAAGGGGCTGCCCAGGGAGGTTTGGAGTCCCCACCCCTGGAGGTGCCCAAGGAAGGCCTGGAGATGGCACTCAGGGCTCTGGGCTGGGGACAAGGTGGGGTTGGGCACAGCTTGGTCTGGGACAGCTTTTCCAACCTCAGTGATTCTGGGACTTTCTCATCTATCCCCCTTCCCTAGTGGAAAACCCAAAAAGCCTTACATCCAGTCAGAGTGAAACAAATGCTGAAATCCTTCTTTCTCCTCTTTGGAAAAGTTTTGTTTCTTGACCATCCCCAGCCATTGGTGTCACTGGGTGTGGTGACATTTCTGTGTGGTGGGAGGTGGTGGCTTAAATTCTCAGTGTGGCCTCTGGTTCCTGTTGGGATTTGACCCTGTGTTACAGCTGTGATGGGGCCGTTCTGGTTCAGGTTCTCAGACTGCCCCATACCTGATAAAGGACACAACACAAGGTCCTGTCTGTGCAGGTGGCACTCAAACCACGGCGTGAGAGGTGGGCACGCCAAACGCGTGACCAAATGCTGCTGTGGCTTTGCCTGGAATCATTTAAACTTCCATGTTTTCCGCGTGGATTTTTTCATCTGCCACGAGCATCTCTGTGAACATGGAGAAGTGTTCCTGAGGAGAGACGCAAGGTGCATCTCTAATAGCTTAAACTAGCAAATCCCAGCTTTATTTAGTTTTCATCTCATCCTGGCTTTGCCTCATTTAGGCTCCGTTTCTGCAAGACGGGGCAGTGAGAGCTGGGTGTGATGGGTTTATTTTCTCTATCCTCATAGGCTTGGCTGAACACGCAGGAAGTTCTATCCACAGGCATCGGCTAAAAGGAGTTTCTGGGGCTGCAGGGATCCCCCCACTGAGTTCAGATGAAGGCACCACAAAAGGCTCCGTCCCTGATTTGAACATTCCTGCTGCCTTTCCATGTGCCAGCTTTCCTCCTGCATTTGGCCATGGAGCTGCACAGAGGGCAGCTCCCGCCAGTGGCTTTTCCAAGAGGGAAGAATGCGGCCAAAGCTCCTTCGGGCACTTTCTACCCAGTGGTTTTTATCACACCCCATGGAGTTGTTCACTGAGTGCCCTGGGTTGGGACCCAGCCCCGTGGATGCAGTGGGGCTGTGTTTGTGTTCCCCCACAGGGACGTGGATCCTCTGTAGCACCACGAAACAGTCACCGGACAGAACATCCTGAGCTGGAAGGGCCTCACAAGGATCCTCAGAGTCCAGCTGCACCGGACAGCCCCAAGGATCCCACCCCGTGCTTGGGAGCGTTGTCCAAACTGTGCCATTTTCTGAGCTCACACACGGTTTTGTGGGGAAAAGGGGCTAATGAGGGCTCAGGAGGAAAGTGTTTCACTGCCTCCCTGCTCCTCAGCAGGTGCAGCTCTCAGTGATCCCTGTAGAAGAAGGGTTTATCCCGGAGCAGCTGCCATCCCACAGGTGTGGGCAGGGTCCCCCTGCCTGCACGGGGCTCACGGTGCCAAGGGGGGATTCCTGGGGAGGTCAGCACAGCTCCCACGGGTTCTGTGGACTGACAGCAGGGAAGGAGTGTCCTCTGGTATCCATCCATTTGCTGGTGTCTCGTGTGAGGGCAGTGGGTGAATCCCCAGCTCGGGCTGGGCTGCTGCCTTCACGTGTGACCTGCTGAGTGTCCTTCTGGTGGCCTCTGGGATGGGAAAGCTGAGTCAACAGGAGATTTGCTGTGCCAGTGGTTAGGAGAGGAACCACGGACTGGGCCAGGCTGGAAGGGACCCCAGAGGGGCACTGGTGCCACCTCCCTGCTCAGGCAGGGCCATCCCAGGGCACAGGGCACAGGGCTGTGTCCAGAGGACTCTGGAACATCCCCGCTGAGGGAGACTCCAGCCCCTCCCTGGGCAGCCTGCTCAGGGCTGGGCACTGCCCAGGGCAGGAGTTGTGCCTCCTGTGCAGGGAATTGCTGGGCTTAGCCCCTGCCCGTCCCTCTGGTGCCACTGCTGGGCACTTTTTAACTCCTGAGCTGCCCCAGCCTCACTGCAGGAGCTGCAGGAGTTGTGCCCCACGAGGTGTGCTCACCATCCCACGGCTTTTGTCCGGGCAGGGGAAGTTAAACTTGTCCATTTGAAGTGGGATTTATAAGACACAATGAATTCCATGAGAGCTGAGAGCTGCGCTGCGCTGGAGGATCAGAGGACGAGGTGTAACAGGACCTGGAGCTGTTCATTAGGACCGATCTTGGAGAGGAGTTCTCTCTTCTGCCTCTTAATTGCCCTATCAAGGCTGGGACCAGAAAGGCAGGATGCAAGTGAGTGCTGCTGCCCAAGATGCTGCTCTAATTAGAGCAGTCCCTGAACCTCATCCAGACTTACAGTGTAGTATCAATTCAGGTTAAATTGGGAAACTGAGCAGAAAATTGCTGTCTGGTGTTTGGAGTGGTTTCTGCATCTTAACATTATCTGATATTGTATCATTATGTACTGATGCAAAATGCCAGCAAGTAATGGCAGAGCCCTGCGAGTAATGACACCAGGATGGGAGAGCAGGAAATAGTGAGAGGAATTTAATTTCTTATGCAGTTTCGTGAAATAAAGTCAACTCAGGTACACACTTGTTCAGATTAAATATAATGATGTGTGTCTGCAGCCCGGCTCTGCCGGGAACGCGCATCCAGAGGCTGGGGATGCAGGGGGAGAGTTGCCATGGAAATACAGCCGGTGTCACACTTGCGGCGCGCTGCAAATGGCTCGTGTGTCATGGCTCATTTTCCAGAAGAAGCGGGGAAAACTGGGAATTAAGGGAAAACGTCTTTAAAGGTTCGCAGCAAGGCACGGCCGGGACCGTGCGGGGACAAACGCTGGGAGTCCTGAGTGTTTGTGGGGAGAATGTTTATGTTTTGTCCCAGACTGGTTTGGGCTGGAAGGGACCTTAAATCCCATCCCATCCCATTCCACCCCTGCTATGGGCAGGGACACCTCCCACTGTCCCAGGCTGCTCCCAGCCCCAGTGTCCAGCCTGGCCTTGGGCACTGCCAGGGGTGTGGGTACCTCTCCCTCTCCATCTGGAGCAGAGCAGAGCTCCAGGGCTCCCACCCGGCATCCAGGCGGCCCAGGGATGTCTGGGACCAGCAGGACAAGAGGAGGGAGGGGGTGGCTCTGACCCCACAGCTCCTGTTCCCGGGCTGGGGGCAGGGAGCGATGGAGCCCGAAGCACAAAGGGAGCCCAAAGCACATCCGTGGCAGGGCTTTGCACCATTCCTGGGATCCTGCCTGATCCCTTCTCCTTCCTCCTGCTGGGACAGCACAGCTGGAACACCCCTGGGCTGGCCCGGCTTCCCCTCCCTGCCCTCAGGGGACTGCACAGGACATCAGCTTTCCCTCACTTTGCTCCTTCCAAGCCCTTGGCAGCCCAGTTCCTGTAGTTGCCTGTTCCTTCCTGATTTGCCTGAGCTGTGCCAGATGATCCAGGGTTGTTGCTGGCTCTGTCCTGTAACTGGGAATTCAGTTGCTGGCTCTCGTGTGGACTAACACAGCGCTCGCTTTAAATTGGATGAAGTGCTCAAGGGTATTTTTCTTTTTTTGTTCTGATTTTTGGGGGGAATAATGGTTTTGCCGTGCAAAAATAAATGAGGCTGCTAGACAAACAGCTTGGGTTGTTAGAGCCTCTCTCCAAGTAATTATGGTGTAATTCAGGCCTCTGAAATAAGAAGCAAACAATAAATAAATGATTAACCTGTCTTTAGAGTGCTGAAATCCCTTATGTATTTTAAAGCTGTAGTGGGTAAACAGGAGCAAATGCGTGTTTGAACAGGCAACAGGGGAATGACAGGAGGACCAGGGAACCAGAATCCACGAGAATTCCCAGCTCAGGACCTGCCCAGCTCCTGCCTGGGGTCAGTTATCTGGTGTCAGTCTCCCTGTGGGATGGGTGTAACAGCCCGGGGCTCAGGGGTGTTTGAGGTGATTTTTGGGGTGTGAACTGGGAGTTCTTTGAAGAACAGATCCATTTCTGTGTGCAGAGACATGAAGGAACTGACCAGTTCCTCCCTGGTGGAGAAGGCACCGGTGCTGCTGTGCACAGAGGGCAGCTGAGGGAGAATTTGGGCTGTCTGATTGGAATGGGACTGAGGCCTCCACTGTGCCTTTTACAGCCAAGCTGCCCCGGGGCTGAGGTCTGCAGAGCCAGAGGGTCCCTGGCACCCCTGGCACAGCCCACGGGTGCTCCTGCTGCGGGAGGGCAGGGAGGCAGAGGTTGGCACAGAGGGGAAAATGCACATCCTCCCTTTTCCTCCATCCTTCCCTTTCCCTCCATCTTCCCTTTCCCTCCCCTATCTCCCACTCCAAGCAACTTGTCACCTTCAGCCGCCCAAGGAGCAAAGTGACTCAAATTGGAACGTAAAGCTGGGTCCCTTCAGTGTGGCAGCAGAGCTCTGGGTCCTGTCAGCTGCCAGGTCCCACCTGGCTGTGAGCTGGGCAGGTGTCCTGGCGCTGCAGCTCCAGGGAGAGTTTATTCTCTAAAGCAAGGTGATGCCCCTTAAAATTAAGTGTCATTTCTCTCTTCTTGCTGATGTATTTCCTTGAACGGCAAAGAAAGGCTGCAGAAGAAAATTGAGTGGAGTTCCTGCCGAATTGAAACACACTGTAGTGATAAATATGGTTCTGAATAAACCTCCTTGTAGTCACAAATCAATTAATCTTTTTTTTTCCCTCTGTGCTCCATCCTAAGGATTTACTTTCTCATTGAGCTTTCCTAGCTCGTGCAGTGCCTAATTCCTCACCTGGATAAATAACTGGTGGCATTTTTATTCCACAGCAAACCGGCATTATCTTTCTTGCTGTGTACAAGCAAAGGGAATTTTATTCATTTGTTTCTTTATTTTCCCCAGAGCAAACTCTGCGAGTTGGGGCTTGGAATAAAGCAGAGCTCAGGGCTTGGTGAGGAGCAGCTCTGCCACGGTTCAAGGAGCGTTTGGAGAACGCTCCCAGGGCCGGGGGGGTTGCTGGGGTGTCTGTGCAGGGCCAGGAGCTGGACTGGGTGATCCCTGTGCGGCTTTTCCAGCCCAGGGCATTCTGTGGTTCCACGAGCAGCCTCAGAAGACAAGGAGTCTTCTCCAGCAGTTCCCTGGAGCCCTTTGGTTTGCCAGCCCCCCTCGGCTGAGGATGCACCGCGGGTTTTTAGGGAAGGGCTGTCCCACAGTTTGGGCAGAGCTCTTTCCTGCTCTTGTCCTGCTCAGAGCCAGCCGAAAGCCCTGCAGGGAGTTCAGCTCAGGGCTGGGGTGAGCAGGGACAGAGCAGAAACTTTCCACCTTGTGTGGCAGGAGCTCTTTCTTCAGCCTTGTGCTTCCTCTGGGGGTGAGTTAAAAATAGAGATTAAAGAAGACCAAGCACAGGATTGAGCGTGAGCCTCCCGTGTGCTGGGTGGCACCTGGAGCTTCAGCACATCCTCAGCCTGGGCTCTTCAGGGACAGGGGCTCTGGTGGCTGAGTGCCAGATCCAGAGTTCTGGGCAGGGGCTGGCAGCAGGGCAGAGCTGACCTGGGAATTCATCAGGAACTGAACGGGAGAACTGCTGGGTGTAAAAAGAGCAAAGGAGCTGGGAAGGGGCTGGAGCCCCAGGAGCAGCTGAGGGAGCTGGGAAAGGGGCTCAGCCTGGAGAAAAGGAGGCTCAGGGGGGACCTTGTGGCTCTGCACAAGTCCCTGACAGGAGGGGGCAGCCGGGGGGGGCAGGCTCTGCTCCCAGGGAACAGGGGCAGGAGGAGAGGGAACGGCCTCAGGCTGGGCCAGGGGAGGGGCAGGTTGGATACTGGGGAATATTTCTTCATGAAAGGGGTGTCCAGGCCTGGCACAGCTGCCCAGGGCAGGGGTGGAGTCGCCGTCCCTGGAAGGATTTAACAGCCCTGCGTATGTGGCACTTGGGGACGTGGGGCAGTGCTGGCCCTGGCAGTGCTGGGGGAACAGTTGGACTCAATGATCTTTTACAACCCAAAGAACTCCATGATTTTATCCTGACCTCGCCTGCCAGCACTACCCGGTGCCAGAACACCTCCGGAGTTCCAGCAGTGCAGGAGATCCCTGCTGAACTCTCTCAGCTCCCCTTCCCTGTGCCCGCACTTTGGGATGTGTGGCAGCCCTGCCTCTGCTCCTGCAAACACAGGGGAGAATTACAGGGGAGAAATATTCCATGATCTTATACTTCTGAGTAAACTTAAAAAACTCATTCCGAAGGTCTGCTGGATGAGCAGCTCACTGGGGGGTGTAAACGTCACTGACTGGCTTCTCCAGTGCTTCTGCAAGATGCATTTTTCAGCTCTTTTCTGTTGTCTTTAACATGTGAGAGGTGGGATCAGGGTGATCAACATCCTCATCCCACAGCCTAAAAATGGAGTGGCCACTGGGTTCTTCCTCGCCCAGGTGGTGAAGGTGAAGGGTGCTACACAGAAGGGGACGATCTTTGGGAGTGCTCTGAGACTCTGGGCAGTGGTAATGGATGGTGGAGAATTTATATCCTGAATTATGAACCCCCTGCATGCTGCCGCTGGGGTTTGCCTCACAGAAATGTTTCCAAGAGGACAGGGACCAGAGCAGGAAGCGGGAAGTCAGCTTGCACAGGCCCCACGAGCTTTCCTTTCATCCCTTGTAGACGTGAAATATTGACTCAAGTTCTCAAATCCTGAGACATGGATATTTAAAATCTCCCAGGAGCTCTCCTGCTCTGAAAGATTGTCCCTCATTAGCATCACATCAAGGAAAAGAGCAATCTTCCCTGTGCATCAGCACAGAGGGCCATTAAATGCCCTGCTTGGTTTGTAGCCTGGGGTTTCTGAAGGAGAGGGGTTTTTTTTTGGCCTGGTTCTGTGTGGGAGAGAAAAAAGGCAAGGGAGTATTAATTGCTTGCAAATGCTCTCTCAGAAGTCATGGAAAGGGAGAGCTCCTGGAAGGGGCCTTTGTGGAAGGTTTGGGGTTTCCCACCACAGCATCTGGGCTTTAACCAGCAGGTGAGAAAAGCCTTCTGCTGCCTGCAGATGTGGCAGGGAACAAGGTGAGGCAGGGCTGAGGCAGAAGGATGCCAGGGGGTGGCTGGGTGCCTCTTCTGTCCTGAAGGAGGGCCCTGCTGCCAGGATATCCTCTGCCAGCACTGAGAGTGACCAGGCTCAGATAAATTCATAGCAGCGTGGAACTGTCTGAAAATGACAAAGTTTGCCAGCTGCAAACATCAGTTACAGCCAGCAGCAGAGGGAAGCCAGGAGCAGATGGTTCATAAAGCATCGTGGCAGCTCCAGGAGTTACCAGTTTAATTTACTGGTGGCAATGGCAGGCCTTTGTTATCAGCTGGGCCAAGGGAGTCTCCTTTCGGTCCACGAGATCCAGCTCCTCATCCTCCTTTTCGGGCTTTCTTGCCCTGGGAGGAAGGAGCGTGTCCAGCATGAGCTCCAAGCCAAGGTCGTGTCACCACTCCCTCCCTGACCCCGTGATACCCTGGGGGAAGTTATCTCTCTCTTTGTATCGAGGACTTCCCAAAAGACTGAGCAGCCACATGTGGAGCCCACAGCGGGAGCAGGTGCACAGGGCTGGGAGTGGGAACAGCTGGAGAAAGGGGCAGTGGGGTGTCAGAGGGCCCCTAAGGCCACACGTCTGATACCTAAGAACAGAGGCCAGGCAGAATGAAGAGAACAAAAGCAGTTGTATTTACTGAAGGGCCTTCAGGTACATTAGGGCAGTCAAAGCCCCCGGGGGCTACACCCAAAATGGCCCACGGGGTTTCATACTTCTATTTGCATATTGGGGTTAATCCTCCAATTACAGCTTCAGGTAATGAAGTCATTACCCCAAGTTTGCTGCCCCCCAGCTCACTGTTATTCGCATTTCTCGGGGCCTGAGGCAGCGAGGCGTCCTTGGGTTTCAGGCCCAGAGAGGAACTGTTTTATCTGACCAAACTGGGAGAGCAGCAGCTCACAGGCTGCGTGGAGTTAAGAGTTACACACTAAGGAACCGCAGGGTATGGAAAATGTAAAAGCTGAAATCCTAAGGCATCAGGCCGGGCCGGGCGGCAGGACTGCAGCCAGGCCGTGCCCGAGAGCCAAGCGCCAATTCCCAGCCTCCCTCGGCAGGGTTCTGTGCCGTGCCTGCCTCCTCTGGGCCCGGCTCGGGCTGGCACACACAGAGAACAACCGTGTGGTACAGACACCTGAGGTGGCACACCCAGAGCTGCACCTCCGGCGTCCTAAAACCTGGAGAGCCCCCGGGAGAGATGCAGGAGGGTGCAGGAAACCCCAGCACGGCGGCGAGGGTGCCCCGGTGAGCCGCAGCCACGCCTGGGGGCTCGGGGGCACAGCAGGGCCCCGCTGGCTCTGCCCGGGCACGGAGGGCGGCAGGGGAGGGGTTCTGGCGTGCAATCCATGAGGCTGGCTCTGTGACAGCCCTGGCACTGCAGAACCAGGCCCTGGGGCTGAGTGCCACGAGGCAGCTCCGGGGAGCCCCCGGGGGCTGTGGCAGAGCTCAGCTCTGGCTGCTGCTGAGGAGAAGCTGCAGATGTCACGGGTGGGACATTTCCTGACAGCACCTGTGACTGCTCCTGCAGGGCCTCCAGGGGGGTTGGGTGTTGGTGTTTCCCACCTTCTGCCCCTGAGGCACCCAGGGAGCCCAGCTGCGGAGAGGTTTCAAGGTGTGGAAAAGTATAAAGGGTTTGTAGTGATTTCATCCAAATCAGGGGGTGATGGGACAAGCCACGAGGACAGCCTGGCTTTGGAAAGAGGGACAGCAGCGACACTGGCCTCCCAAAAGAAATCTGTCTTTGGGAAAGCTCTGGAATATCTGTACTTACCAACAGCAGGGCTGTGCTGCTGTATGCCCATAATGGCTCCAAGATCCTGGCACAACCACGACTGCCTGCTGGCTGAACACAGCTTTGGGGTTAAGAGCAGCTTTGGAAGGGTTTGGGAGGATGGAGTGAATGTGGCAGGGGACATGTTTGGGGTTTCTCCATGGCCCTAAGGACAGGGAGGCCTGGGTGGCCCCACTGCCACCACTGGGAGCTCTGGAACACGAGGAGCACCTGAAGCTGCAGAGCTGGGCAGGGTTGGTGAGTGTGGTGTGCCAGGGCCCAGCCCCAAAGGCACAAAGAGCAGGGAAGACACCTGAAAATCCAGGTTGGTGCCCAGTTTTCTCCAGGTGTTTTGGTGGGAAAGGTTCCTGCTGCATTGCTGACAATAACCAGGGAGCAGCTGAGGGAATCTGTGGTGAGGACACCTCTTTAGTGTTGAGCTTCCCCTGCAGTATTTGGGAAGCCAATGGGATGGATTTCAGAGCCATTTTCCTCAGAGCAGTCAGAGAAAAGAGGGATCTGCCCATAATCAATGAGGTTCAGCATTGTGGGTGTCCAGGTCAACTTTGGAGATTGGATTTTGGTTCTGAGGACCTCTGAGCACTGCTGAGTGATTTGCTGCAGTGAAGAGCTGAGGTTCTGGGATGCAATTACTCTTCCTCGTGAGCCAGAACTTCATGAACTCCTGTAACTGTCACTCGCTGTCAGTGGAAACAACATGTACAGGAAATGAACTTCTCGATGGACAACTGCTCCTGCCCCCAAACTTCCAGCAGAATCCCTTGGTTTTCTTCCTGAGATCAATATGTTCTCATCCAGCATCACCCCGCTCAATATTCAGCCTCTGAAAGGAGAGAGAGGGGCAGAAGGGAAGCAGTAGAGTTGCAAATGCAGATTGACAAGGATAAGGAGAGCTAAACTCTCCCAGAGCTGAGCTGGAATCCTGGTGGACGTGAGGTGCTGAGCATCCTCATCACCCACGAGATCCACCTCTGGGATCTGTCTCAAAAAAGTTGCTGGTGCTCAGCACCTTGCAGGATTTGCCCCTTTGTGCAGGGAGAAGGATCAGACAAACACTGGCATATTTATCTGCTGAGTTTTCAGCAGGAAAATGGATGAGTTTGGAATTGCTCACCATATGTTCCCCTTTGGGCTTCAGGTTCTGCACTCTGTGCCTTGCTGCTGGGGACTGGAGTGATGGAGCAGGGGAGGATCTCAGACCTGGCTGCCACAGCCCTCCTCCTTTGCTCAGCAGCTTTGAAACACCAATATTTAATGCAGTGTCTTCCCTTCCTTCTGCTGCAACTCCCCCCGGACCGTTCCACCCACTTGTGCACTCAGCATGTTCTGCTCCCCCTCACATATGGCACGCACAATTTTCCCTGGATTAAAACCCTAACCCGGGGAAGGTTTGATGCTCCAAAAAACGCAGCAGTGAAATNAGCCCCCGGGAGAGATGCAGGAGGGTGCAGGAAACCCCAGCACGGCGGCGAGGGTGCCCCGGTGAGCCGCAGCCACGCCTGGGGGCTCGGGGGCACAGCAGGGCCCCGCTGGCTCTGCCCGGGCACGGAGGGCGGCAGGGGAGGGGTTCTGGCGTGCAATCCATGAGGCTGGCTCTGTGACAGCCCTGGCACTGCAGAACCAGGCCCTGGGGCTGAGTGCCACGAGGCAGCTCCGGGGAGCCCCCGGGGGCTGTGGCAGAGCTCAGCTCTGGCTGCTGCTGAGGAGAAGCTGCAGATGTCACGGGTGGGACATTTCCTGACAGCACCTGTGACTGCTCCTGCAGGGCCTCCAGGGGGGTTGGGTGTTGGTGTTTCCCACCTTCTGCCCCTGAGGCACCCAGGGAGCCCAGCTGCGGAGAGGTTTCAAGGTGTGGAAAAGTATAAAGGGTTTGTAGTGATTTCATCCAAATCAGGGGGTGATGGGACAAGCCACGAGGACAGCCTGGCTTTGGAAAGAGGGACAGCAGCGACACTGGCCTCCCAAAAGAAATCTGTCTTTGGGAAAGCTCTGGAATATCTGTACTTACCAACAGCAGGGCTGTGCTGCTGTATGCCCATAATGGCTCCAAGATCCTGGCACAACCACGACTGCCTGCTGGCTGAACACAGCTTTGGGGTTAAGAGCAGCTTTGGAAGGGTTTGGGAGGATGGAGTGAATGTGGCAGGGGACATGTTTGGGGTTTCTCCATGGCCCTAAGGACAGGGAGGCCTGGGTGGCCCCACTGCCACCACTGGGAGCTCTGGAACACGAGGAGCACCTGAAGCTGCAGAGCTGGGCAGGGTTGGTGAGTGTGGTGTGCCAGGGCCCAGCCCCAAAGGCACAAAGAGCAGGGAAGACACCTGAAAATCCAGGTTGGTGCCCAGTTTTCTCCAGGTGTTTTGGTGGGAAAGGTTCCTGCTGCGTTGCTGACAATAACCAGGGAGCAGCTGAGGGAATCTGTGGTGAGGACACCTCTTTAGTGTTGAGCTTCCCCTGCAGTATTTGGGAAGCCAATGGGATGGATTTCAGAGCCATTTTCCTCAGAGCAGTCAGAGAAAAGAGGGATCTGCCCATAATCAATGAGGTTCAGCATTGTGGGTGTCCAGGTCAACTTTGGAGATTGGATTTTGGTTCTGAGGACCTCTGAGCACTGCTGAGTGATTTGCTGCAGTGAAGAGCTGAGGTTCTGGGATGCAATTACTCTTCCTCGTGAGCCAGAACTTCATGAACTCCTGTAACTGTCACTCGCTGTCAGTGGAAACAACATTTACAGGAAATGAACTTCTCGATGGACAACTGCTCCTGCCCCCAAACTTCCAGCAGAATCCCTTGGTTTTCTTCCTGAGATCAATATGTTCTCATCCAGCATCACCCCGCTCAATATTCAGCCTCTGAAAGGAGAGAGAGGGGCAGAAGGGAAGCAGTAGAGTTGCAAATGCAGATTGACAAGGATAAGGAGAGCTAAACTCTCCCAGAGCTGAGCTGGAATCCTGCTGGATGTGAGGTGCTGAGCATCCTCATCACCCACGAGATCCACCTCTGGGATCTGTCTCAAAAAAGTTGCTGGTGCTCAGCACCTTGCAGGATTTGCCCCTTTGTGCAGGGAGAAGGATCAGACAAACACTGGCATATTTATCTGCTGAGTTTTCAGCAGGAAAATGGATGAGTTTGGAATTGCTCACCATATGTTCCCCTTTGGGCTTCAGGTTCTGCACTCTGTGCCTTGCTGCTGGGGACTGGAGTGATGGAGCAGGGGAGGATCTCAGACCTGGCTGCCACAGCCCTCCTCCTTTGCTCAGCAGCTTTGAAACACCAATATTTAATGCAGTGTCTTCCCTTCCTTCTGCTGCAACTCCCCCCGGACCGTTCCACCCACTTGTGCACTCAGCATGTTCTGCTCCCCCTCACATATGGCACGCACAATTTTCCCTGGATTAAAACCCTAACCCGGGGAAGGTTTGATGCTCCAAAAAACGCAGCAGTGAAATTAGAAACATGAAAATATGAGGGCCACTGGAAGGGAAGGGGATTCCACCCAGGAAATAACAAAGGGATCTGTCTGCGGCACGTCCTGCTGCGCTGGTGAGCAGGGGCTGGGGGGAGCTCTTGGAGGAGCTGAGTGTTTAATCAGGGTGACTTTGAACCCCTGGCTTTGGGAGAGGGCGGGCAGAGCCCGGCTCTGTGTCCCTGCAGGCGTGGGGCTGCTGGCAGGTGTGTGTGCCCTCCCCTGTTCCCACAGCCCCGCCTGCACCTCGGGCACCTCTGCGGAGCCCGCTGCCCTGGGCTGGGCCTTCTCTCCCATCCCGGTCCCTCTGGAGGGCGACTGCTGCTCCTGGAGAAACCACCTTGGTGTTAACCAGGCTGGGATGGACAGCCAGAGGTGTGTTGCGGAGTCTGGGGGGTGTTCAGGGGCTCTGAGAGCAGTGCAGGTGCTGAGGACATCCACTCTGCCTCCCTGCAGGGGCTGCGTGCGGCTGCTGCCCGAGGGTGAGCCCGGCTCTGT
>VXAZ01004859.1:97539-112849 GCA_013399875.1 Gymnorhina tibicen | reverse complement strand
TGCTCTGCTCTGAGCTGGGGCGGGCTTACCTCAAGTGCTGGGGCCAGGTTTGGGCCTCTCAATATAAAAAAGACATGAAGCCATTAGAGAACATCCAAAGGAGGCCATGAGGATGGTGAAGGTCTTTGAGGGGAAGCCGTGTGAGGAGCGACTGAGGGCACTTGGTCTGTTCATCCTGGAGGAGAAGAGACTGAGAGGAGACCTTGTTGTGGTCTTCAGCATCCTCACAAGGGGCAGTGGAGGGGCAGGCACTGATCCCTGCTCTGTGGTGACCAGTGACAGAACTCAAGGGAATGGCCTGAAACTGAGTCAGGGGAGGTTTAGGCTGGATATCAGGAAAAGTTTCTTCACCCAGCGGATGGCTGGGCACTGGAACAGCTCCCCAGGGAAGTGGTCCCAGCACCAAGCCTGGCACAGTTCAAGTGTCTGGACAATGCTCTTGGGGACATGGTGTGACTCTTGCAGTGTCCTGCCTAGGGCCAGGAGTTGGACTCAATGATCCCTTTGAGTCCCTTCCAACTCGGAATATTCTATGATTCTGTGATTCTGTGAATTGTGCTTTAGCTATGTTTTCTATGGCTGAGTTTCAGAGGGACTCCTTATGTGTCTGGTTAAATAATTTCACAGGTCAACTCAGCTGCTGATGGCATCGACCTGTACAAAAATCTAATTACCTGTTCGTGGAGTTGCTGGGTATCTCAGTCTAATCTGGTGGAGGCAGGTGCATTAGGCTGAAAGATGAATGAAGAGGTGAAGAAACTGCATGCACCTTAAGTGCGCTGTATGTTGAAAAGGCAAGACTGAAGTAGTCAAGTGACAAAAATCCTCCTGATATCTGAGAAAACAAAGTTTGCTCATAACATGGATATTGAAAACAAATCAATCAAAAAGGAGAATAAAAGGAGAAAACTATGGAAAGGCTAGCAATAATCTTTACTGTTTCTACTTTTGTATGAGCAATTACTCCACACATTGCTTTGGCTGATGTTGCAGGGAATATTCCATCCCTACTGGGACACAAAAACACCAAGACAGCAGTAGCTTTAAATCTGTATGTATCCAGAAGGCTGAGAACACTTGATTGTTTCATATTTCTCTTATTCAGTAGAGTAAGTTCATACTCTGTGATGGTATTTTGAAATCTTGGATCCTGTCAAACTTTGGGGACTTTGAATTGCCTTAAGTAACTGGTACATAGGCATTTCTAAGACTCCAGATAGTAACCAGGTAAGGAGAAAAAATTAGTTCAGAAACACATCTAAACCTCATTTAATTTTAGTCTAAATTTCTATGTAATTATTTAGTTATTTCAGGGGTGTAAGGCCTCTGTGTTTAAAAAAGAAAGAGTTGGACAAAGATTTGCTTGGCAAAATTTGAAACTCGCCAGTCTGGAGAGATAAAAATAAAATGCCCATGTTTCTTTGTGTCAGTTGTCTTTCTAGTGGTTTATTAAACTTTCCTAGTACTTGAAAAAATTCATTTTCTGCTACATGTAAGTTAGGGAAAAGAGGCCAAAAACCTCACTATGGTTTCTGACAGATTCTGTCAATCATAATAATATGCCCAGAGTAGAGCAGCTCTTTCACAGGCGGGCTTATTCACACATAGAGGGATGACTAAGTGTACGGCAAGGTGCATGGTTACATGTTACATTACACTAAAAGACAATATTCTACTTTTAATCCACCCCTTCAATCAGATCTAGAGGTGTGCAGTCACTCAAAAGGCTGCTGTAGTGCGTAAGAAAATCGAACCAACTACTCAGGGACTCTCCAGCCCTAGGCAAGACTGAATCCAAGTAATGTCTGCACAAGCACATGCCCCATATGCCCAAAGAGGCTAGAAAAATGAGAGCTGGTTTTTAAAAAAGTGGAATTACCTGTTTCTGGGTACACTGGAGCAGTGTCAGCATGGATTGAGAGCTGCTCAACACTATGGTCTTGCTGGCTGTGCTGGAGCCTTATAAAGACTCTGAAGCTAAAAAGGGATATTCACAGGCTTCTTTGAGGCTTTTAAAGAAGACATCAACTGACTGTGTTAGACTGAGGACTCAGCACCACGTGTTTGTGATCCTGCACCAATGGGTTGCCCATTTCTGTTCTATCTCCTGTCTCTGCTTAGGACAAGCTCCTGTGGCAGAGTAGAAGCAACGCTAATCAGAAATCTCTTGCATGTGTTTTCTCATGACATCACTTCAGTGTTTTGTGTTTTCTCGCATAGAATCACAGAATGACCTGGATAGGAAGAGACCTTAAAGGTCATCTCATTCCAACTCACCTGCCATGGGCAGGAACACCTTCCACTAGACCAGATTCCTCAGAACTCTATCCAGCCTGGCCTTTAACACTTCCAGGGATGGGGCCTCCACGCCTTCTCTGGGCAGCCTGTGGCAGTGCCTCTGTGGTTCTGTAGATAACAGGAACGTGCTGTCCTTGGAGTAGGTTATATCTTTAGTCTTCTGCTATACCCCTGAGCACCTGGCTTTGTCTGGGCTCTCCAACACATGGTACACGACAAACACTGCACCCCAAAATCTTCCTCTGAACACTTTGCAGTTCTCCTTTTTAAGCTCTTTAGGGGACTAAACTGATCAGGTCCTTTTATTCTTTTTTAAAAATTTTTTTAAATTAATGTTTTAAAGTGCTGATGTTTTTTTCCTCTTATGTCACATTAGCCACATTTCATATAAATAGAGTAATATTAACAGCTTCATGACACTAATTAGTTTAACCTCTTTTCAGGATTTGGAGCTGCTCAAGGAAAAGATGTTGTGTAAAGGCAAAGAAGCCATCATGCTGGTACTTTCATATGGCAGAATGTATTATTGAATTTAAAAAATAATCTTCACCATGTCTACCTTAGGTCAAATACTTTTTTTCACCAGTTCAGGATTTTTGTACTCATTTTTTATTTCCTTTTCTGATTGTAATCAGTTTCTTGTTGTCATACAACATTCTGCTGGGTACATCCAGGGTTTTACATATGATAGTGTTGCAAAATATTGTCCTCAGCATTTTGTAACTGTCTATACATTTTTAGAAATTTTTAATGAAATTCACCCCACCTATTGGTAGTGAGTTTATAGATTACATTTTGCATACCGAAAACATTTTCCATTTTCTTTTTCTATTCTTTTCCTAAATAAAAAAATATTTCCTAAATAAAAAAAAAATATATATCCTAAATAAAAACTAAATATTTTATGTTTTATGGCATCAACAAGTCCTGCATTTTCTCTTCAGGAATACTGTTTTCAAGGAAGTTTTTGAAATCAGCAAATCAATTTCTATTACATGTGAAAAATTATTGAAAGTGATGTTAATACTTAAATTCATGTCATTATTGTACACAAATATTTGCTTTTGTATTTTCTTCAAAAATTGAGGAATAAGATCCTGTCTTGGTTTGAGACGAATTTGGAGAAATGTCTGAAATGAACATATCCTCTAATAGAAGGCAGATTTCTGCAACCCCTCCCCCACCAGGTTCAGAAAGAAATTTTCTCAGAGTAAAGTGAAAAAACCCTATTTATTTAACAAGAAAAGTGCACACAGGAACAGAAGAAGGAATAATGTTAAATAATAAAACCTCTCACTGTGGAAAGAACCTGGTAAATTCAGTGTTCTTTGTGGGTGATGGCTGTGCTCTCTCTCTCTGGAGCTGGGGTGCAGCTTGGGCCCCCCGGGCCAGGGTGTAAGGTCTCCCAGTGATGTTCTGGAGTTGCTGAGCAGTCCAGAAGAGAAGAAGAAGCCAAAATCCCAGGAAACTGCTTGCTCCAGCTACGAACAAGAAGCTAGCTAAAAAGCAGAGTTTTAACTCTGTCTCTCTCCCGCGAAAAGGAGCCGAGAGCTGGGAAAAAGCAGGAAGGTGCATTCCTCTGCTATGCCACAGGAATGCAGGGGAGTGTGTGTTCCTGAGCAAAAAACCTCTCAGCTCTTTTTTTCCCGCTTTCTCTTGGACCCAGCTTAAAGATACAGAAAGGCACAGGATTCATGTCTGTCATAGAGCAGACGATAGGGAATACAGTATCATACAGCCACCCCAGGACAGATTCCCATGTGGTGAAAGCATTGGAGCATTGCTCTGGAGAACTGAACTCCTTTTCAAGGCACATTTTTCAGTGCAGTGTGGATAAATTGTTTAATCTCTCTTTGTCTCATTTTGCAGCCTGTGGAACTGAGCCTGTAAGAATTTTACCTCTGTAAAATCAGTGATGGTTTGTTGACTAAGGAAAAAATTATCAACTCTGTCTCAGAAGAGCTAGAAATTACTCAGTGAATATTAGACAGTAGGCTGGAAGAAAAGTAAAGGAACTGCTCTTACACATTATGATCTGTGTGATGATGAATATTCTAAACTGAGTAGGAGCCATCCATTCCTCACAGCCACGCTGGCTTTGGCAGACAGGCAAATTGTCATCATCTGTAATGCAAGATGCATGTGACACTGGAAGGCCTAAGTGCCAGTAAATATGGAATTTTATGTCATGTCAGCATTTTTTTCATTAATTTTATGTTAGCCCAAAATAGAGAGAATCTCTCAAAAGAGGATGAAATACATCTTCTACTGTTGGTCTAGTGTAGTATCTCCATGACTGGCTACTGAATTAATCACTTTACACAAGCCTGAGAAAAAATGTATAAAATTCTCACAAGAAGAGGTGTAAGGAGTATGAAAATTATTCTAAGTGTAAACATACTGAAGGTTAAGTTATTTGCAGGAATTTATTCCAGATGTGCGGAAGGACCACCTCACAGTCTGTAAAAATGCACACACTTTACCACGTGGCTTCCTTCCCTGTCCGCTTTTGGTTATTAATCTTAGAACAAGGTGTTTGGTACTTAGGTGTTTGGTCTCCTTGCAAATTTTACCTTATCCGAAGTGGCATTTCATTTATACAGGTATTGGCAAGAAAACATCTACCATTCTGAAAGAACTCATTAAATAGGGACATGTTAGTTTACAGGTTTAATCCATATGATATTTATTGGCTGTCATACAGGCAGTGACAGGCAGCCAACACACTATTCAGTGGACTTTTCCACCCATCTGTTTATCCATCTGTTACTTGAAAAATAGATTTCTTCCTCCCCCCACCATCCCCCCCAAAATAGCATTGTTCTAGCAGGCCACTGAGATAAAGATACACTGATGTATAGAACTCGTAATGGGGCCATCTGAAACACCCAGCAGTAGTATCTTGATATGAAATAATACTAGGAACTGCCATGCCTCTCTTCCCCACACCAGTATACCTGTTAATGTATCATTAAAATAAACTCATAATGGACAAGCTGAATTTATTATTTTGTGGGGAAAAGATGGAAGAAGGTGGCTTTTTGACCATCTTCTCAAGGAATATATTCACAGCTTTGGTTGCTAAGATCAGAATGTTTGGAAAAAAATTACTCTGATTTTTAATCAAACTGTCAATATTAATTTGTGCACATAGTAAGAATACCTCCAAGTGAAAATCAAGTTATGAAATTTTCATCCGTTGCTTAAAAACTCCATTCACATTATGTGAGTTGGTTTTGTAATACAGATTTCTGAAGCCTACGGTTTTAAATATTGCTGTTTGATTGCTTAAAAATGTTGTTCCTCAGTAACAAAAAATTAGGAATATGCTTTTGAGGAAAAAGTAAAAACTCCAAACTTGATAACTTCACATAGACATTATCTATATGGAGGCAAACCAGTGTTGTTCCAGGCATCTTTTATGTGTTTGTGCACTCATGTTGATGGAGACAACTTGTGTTGTCACAGAGTTATTACATCCCTCTTTGCTGGTCAGCTCTAGGAAATACTCATTAGAGTATATGCTTTACAGCCCATGGACTGGGAGATTCACAGCATTCATATTGAAAGAGCCTTAACAGTAGATTTTATATGATTTATTTTGGCACCATGATTTTCTACAAAACATGGAATCAATGACAATGTCTAGCAAAAATTTCTATGGGAAGACCTGTTTTCAGTTAACATTTTTTTCCTGAGAAATGTATGAATTGAAAACTGTATTGGTAAATAATTTCCAAAGTATTAAGTACTAGGGCCATTTGTTTAAAAATGCAAAGAAACTTCCACAGGCACTTCAGCTGATTCAAAGGAAGTTACAAATGACCTGCGTGATGATGATGAAACACATGAGATGATCCTTTCTTCATCACAGTTATTGTGCTGTCCCTTTGTAGAGGGATGGAAAGGAACCTGCTGTTCCTTCAATTTGAGGAGGTTTATCCAGTTTAGGCAGCAATGGAGAACAATAAGGCAAAGCAGAGGTGAATCAAAGCACTATGAGGCAGGCTAATCCTTTTTCTTTTGCATTTCTTTCCATTTAGAATGGAGAGGTTACAGCAACCAAAAAATGAAGGTGACAACAAAGTCAGGATGTTGTTGTTATTACTTGCCCATCAGGCAAGAAATGTATGATGGTTTTCTTTAATTAAATGTAGATGAAAGCATTAATAGTAATTTACCAAAGTGGATCAATTTTTAATATTTCTTAAGGTAGTTTATACACAGATGTCACCACTACAATCTAATCGAGACAAAGGTACTGTAGAAGTTTCCCACACATACTTTCTCTCTTTGGTAAGTAAGATTGTATGTAGCACATTGCACAGTGGAAAATTCATTGAGGACACAATTGAAAAACAGTTTTTTATCTGAAAAAAAGCATCCTGTTTTTTACAGCACTGTAGAAATGCTATGAAAGAAAAGTAGAATGCAAGGTGAGAAAGAAATTGACATCTTTTGTGCTGTAGTATTTTTCTGGGATATGTATGCTACGAAAAGAATCCATGGAATATCATTTACTAAAGGGCTATGGTGGGGATAGTGTCCATTTCTCTAGAAAGTAATCCGTAAATACAAAACACTCATCTTTGCAATCATGATCCATGGACAATTAAAGTGGACATCGTAGTGTGAATATAGTAATTATACAAAGCTGGAAAATTTTTGGCCAACTGTAAGGGAAGACTTTCCTGGCATACGTTTAAATTTGTAAGCAGGTTTAAGTAATGTAAGGGAATAATATGTGTAACGCCAAGAAAGAAAACTCAAAGGAATAACAATATGTAGGAATCAAGGAACCTGAGGTAGTCACATGGCAGCTAACCAGAATTTTCTAAGCTAGTTCCCTGTGCTGATGTGCTTGATGTGCAACACATGCAAGGTAACTTAACCCACCTGACACAGGCTTTTTCTGGCTCATTTGGGCAATAAGATCTGAAAGTTTAAAAAATATCATACTTAGTCTGAGCCAAGGGAGCCTAAAGAGTAGTCCCCATGGCCATACTCTGTAAATGGTTGTTCTGATTTCTTACACAATAAGAAATCATCAGAATATCTAATCTTCTGAGGATTTCTTGAGCCTCAGAAATTGCAAACAAAATTGTAAGCAGGGAGGTGCATCTAAGCACTAGATGGCCCTTAAATTCTTTCACGTTTCACAGAATACTTATTTCAGTTGCTAGTGAGCAAAATGGACCCCTGATGTCTTTGCACGCATTAAGGGCTCCTTCAGAAATGCAGAAGGAACGTTCTGTCACCCTTCTTTGCCTGCAGTTGCAACTTGATCTTAGCATGTATGTATGTGTACTATTCATGCAAGAACAACCTTTCTAAACAGGCTATGCCAAGGCTTAGTAAGGCTTAATAAATAAGTATTCTGTAGTGGGTCCTCTCCAGGCCAGATTACTTCAGGCCTATAGGGTATGTTATGTAATTGTACTCCCTTGGATGTTCTCTTCAGTAATTTCTAGGGTAACTCAGAAAACTGTAGTCAAACTTTAATGTTAATTCTTCTATGAATGTAACAGTTTGATAATTATTAGCTTGGAGAGAGAACAGCATTTGGTAGTAAGAAGGTGACTACTATAAGCAGAAAGGGAAAGCTGGAAGTGGAAAGAGGAAGAAACTAAAGCTGAAAGCCAAAATAGCTATAAAGGGGAAAGGCAGGTAAGGGCTTTCAAATATTTTGTGTGGAAGTTGGATTATTTTACCTCTTATGTAGTAGTTGTCAACACTGAGCAACACTAAGTACTTTCAGAAAACCTCCACTCTTTTGGTTTATATTTATTGCTTTCTTGGAGTCCTGATTTTGTTTAACTCTTTGTAAGTCTTTCATTTCCTTTCACTGATGGTAGGAAACTTTGAATTTAAGTCTCCCTGTGGCTGAATTCTCTCCCACCTTCATCATTGTGGTCTTTGACCACAAAAGTGAGTTAATGTATCAGTATGTATTACATTCATATTTCTCACCTGGAAATATCTATTTCTGTTCATACAATGCTAGAGAAAATATTCCTTCAGATCTAAAAGCACTGTACTCATGTTAGTGTATCTGAATCTACTACTACTTGGCCAGAAGGAAGAACCAATGCTTTCCTACAGAAAAGTTAAAAATCTGAATTCTAATAAGTGCAGAGCTCCAATTTGTTACACCTCCAACATTCAGAGCATCTGCAGACTAAGTAAGAACTATGTTTCTAGAGGAGAAAGCAATTTTCTTAGACATAGTTTTAAAATATCAGCAAAATAGAGATTCAGATATTCACCTGGGACATAAATAATAAAATGTTAAATTTAAGCTTTGCTCAGGTATAATTCTGATTCATAGAGAAGTACTTGTCTCTGAAGAAACACTTTTCTGATCCTAATGAAAAATGCAGACCCTTTTGTGAGAGACTGGACTGTTAATGGTTAATGACTCAAGCAGTCGACCACTGAACCACCCAGGGGCAGAGGGGGGCACACCCATCATGGGGGGTCGGAGGGGAAGGGGGGGCCTCTAGCTGGGTGTTAAACAAGATAAGGGAAGAGGCTGATAAGAGGCAAGTCCTGCAAGGTGGGATTGTGTTCTTTATCATGCCAGTGTCCTCCCTTACATTATGGCTCAGGTGTGAAAACTGAGAAACTCTGGGAAAGTACTGGGATATTCATGCATAGCCTGGAAGTATTCCCTGCTCCTGATGGGCCATAATGGGCCATAACTGACTCAACTTCGATTATGTAAGAGGCAGCTGCAATGTCTTAGAAGGTGTCATATTCCATCAAAGACTCCTGAAGTGTCCCCTGATCCAAAGTATTAAATCATCCAGTTTAAAGCTCTGCACTCCAGGGGAGGTGGCTGGGCATTGCCATGTGAACATGGGCAAATATAAACCCAGGGGAGTCTGTGTTTTGCAGGCTTCTCTGACCCCAGATGGATCAAGACTGTGACCATCACTTTGATAAGACTGGAACCCTCACCACTCAGAAGATTGGAAGACGAGGACCAATGGGATGCTGTCAGGATCCACCGAGTATCTCTCTGTCATTTTCTTTCTCATAACCCCTCTTTTTCTTTCTACCTCTCCCTCTCCATACCCACATTTACTGTTAAATAAAAATCTGTAATATAGACTTCAGCATATTAGCTTTGTTTGCACCTAATTTGGGCAGAGACATTTTTAATAACTGGAACTTAACACCTCTCACTGACCTCTTTGTGCTCTGGACTGGGAAAATGGCTGACCAGAGAATGGACTCATTTTGACTAGAAGTCTCTTCTGCTGCCCAGAAATCATGGAATCATAAAAATGTTTGTGTTAGAAGCAACCTTAAGATCATCCAGTTCCAAACTCCTGCCATGGGCAGGGATGCCACCCACTACATCACTTTGCTCAGAGCCTCTTCCAGAGATGGGGCATGCACAACTTCTCTGGGCAACCTGTGCCATAGCCATACCATCACAGTGAAGAATTTCTTCCTAACATCTAATGTAAACCTCTCCTCCTTTAGTTTCATTAGGAAGGATTATGGAAAATTTAGCAAAGCCCTCTCTTTGGGGGCTTCACTGTTACTGGTGTCCTTCAGGATCTGTTTCTTTGCCTGGATTCTCTGCTTAGTTACAGCTGTGATACCTGTCTCCTGGCTGGTGATTTTAATCTGTAGCCATTGGTTTAATTGATGTATATATTGCAATAATTTAAAAAAAACACTTTTTAAAGCAGAGTGGGCTTAAAAATGTCTGTAATTCCTCATTGTGCATTGACCCTGAGATGAGCTCAGTTGGTTAAACCATGGTGCTAATAACACCAAGTTGTGCGTTGCACCCAGATGGGCCATGCATTTAAGAGCTGGACTTGATGATCCTTGTGGATCCCTTCCAGCTCAGACTTCTGTGTCAGAATTCTGTCTGACTGTGTAAGAGAGGTTACAAGTCAATTGCATGACATCTGGGGCACTGCTGGGGATTTGTTTTCATTGTGCTACCCAGTACTGATATCGGCATTCTTTTATAGGACCCTAGCACAGCAGAGTCATGAAGTTCCATAGGTTGGAATTTGGGTAAATTGAGAGATATGTCTTACTGTTAGTAAGGTACATAATTTAACACAGGGATCACACTGCTAATTTCCATTGAAAAAGAACAAAATAAAATGTAATAAGATCCAAAAGCAAATGTCAGAGAAGTTCATGCATGAAAGCTTTTAAAAGTCCAGGAAACAATCTTTCAGCTTATCTTATGCTTACTTTTCATCAGCCAACGCCTGGATCTCCCTTAGCCTTAAACCTCTGATATTAATAGTTGGCCTTTGCTCGCCAGTTGTTCATTTATTCCACCTTCTTTCTAAGAAAAATGCATACAATCCTTTATCTTATGTACTTGTCTTAAGGGAAATGCATAAGGGTGTTGGTAAAATTCAAATAATCTACAAGAATTGTGTAAGGAAACCGATTAGATTGTCTTTTTTTTAAATTTCCATTTGAATTACTGTTTAGGATTTCAACATGACTGTTTCTGCTTCCTTTAGTGATAATATTTTGAGTGAAATGGGCTATGGACAGTTAAAAACAAACCCCTTCCTGCACAGACCTGCTTGACCTTAGAGATACATTTGCAAAGCTATTTGTGTCCTGGTAGTGAGATACTAGGAGGTATCTTTGCATGTGGAATACCACTGTGCAAAAATTTGTGAGATGATCTGATCTGCAAGGTAACATGGATGCTAATTAATCAGACATAATTGGTTCAGCTGCTGCGTGTGTCTCGGAGTTCTCACACATTCCAGGACAGTTGAACAGCAGCAAAAGTAGGTCTACAGCCTGCTTTGGGACTAGGTACTTTTTTCTTTTCTTTCAAAAAAGAAATTACCATGGCTATTGTTACTGTTGTGAAATTTGACAATCTCGTTACTAATTTTCTTAATTAAAAAAAAAATTAAGTTCTATTTAGTTTCTGGAATTATCCTTCAAATTAGTATGGTACTTGGAATTGTTTCTTTATTTGACTCTGGTCATAATACTGACACCTGAAGTAAGAGGGGAGAAAAATCAACTATATTGATTTTTGTCAGTGGTTTATTGGTTGGTTGTTACATGAAGAGAGTAAAGAAAGGTGCTCTGAAACAGATTTCAACTTTATTGTGGCAGAACTGCATCCACTTAAAGTCATGATGATTCATTGTTTGTAAAAGATCTATTTTTAGTTGGCCTGAATTATATGGAGATTAAAGAGAATCATTAGCATAAAAATCCCCTTGAAGCTTCTGCAGTTGGTATAATACAAAAGACTTTGTTAAGATCTCTTCAGCCTAGATAACTCTGGAGAATCCCTAAGTGTGCGCAGAAGGCAGATTGGTAACTTAGGAAGGCTTTTGTGGGTCAGTGATCTATTCCTCTGAGCACAATGCAACTTATTATACAGATTGTACTCCAAAACAATGCTTTTTAGAAATAGCACTCTCAGAAGAAAGAAACTGAGAGATAAAGAGGGGAAAGGGGTAAACTTATAGGTATAAAGAGCATCCACCTTTTTAGGCAAAGCACTGGTGCTGGGTTTTGCTGTTTGCTCCGTTCTCTCAATGCGCACTGAATGCTTCTTTCACTTCACTGCTTCTGTCCAGGCTGGTGTTTCTTATCGCATAAAGTGAACGCAGCTGGTGTGAGTGCTACATGGTTGCTGCAGATTGCAGTGGAGAGGAAGATGATCAGCCATGCAGATTGTGTGAGCATCTCTCTTCATGTATCAGCATGCCGTCAACAAAACTGAAGATGCCTGTTTAAGTACCTAAGTTGCAACAAGTACAAAATACGATGAGCATGGCTGAATATGATAATTGTTACAAAGCACTTTCAAAAAGTCCAATTTGCACATCATCATTTAGTGCCTTTGTGCAAGGAACAAGAGTTGCCATCTTGGTCAAAAATGTCTTTGGTGAAATCCAAAAGGTGCCAATTTGTTTTGTGTTGAAGAAGAAAATCTTAACACCAAACTTTAGAAATCTTAACACCAAACTTTAGAAATCATGTATAAAAACATGCTTAAATGACCTCCATAGTTGGCTGAACAACAAACCTGAATTATATAGATTCTCTTAATACAGTGAAATCGAATATCTCAGTATATGTCATGATATCCTGCTGGCATATCAGTTAATTCTCAAATGAAGGTTAAATCATGGTAACGTTTCTCCAATAAAATCTTCTCTGAAATGCCCTTATTCCTTTGTCCTGAAAAGACACTCGCTTCCTTCTCAGGTTCTTAAATAAAATACATTTGTTGTTAGAGGACAGTAATAAAAATAAAAGTGAAATCATACAGCAATCAGGAGGAATATGAGGGCATAAGTCTGAGTTTTCATTACAATAGGGCTGAGTTTCATTGGAAACTAAATGTGGAAAAATACTTAGGTAAAGAATAAATCCATTACAGTAATTCTCAGTTACTGGAGAGACTGTTAATATGTCTTTTCACATTATGCAAAACCAGTAAACAAGAATAAGGGTCACAGTTTTAAGAAGAGTTGTTTGTAGCATCTGTTAGACTGAGCAAAATGTCACAATATGTAGTCTCCGGAAGGAGCAAACAGACCATTAAATCTTGGATGAATAAAGCAGGTTTTCAAACTGCTACAGTTTTTTGTCTTTTTGGAATTGTTACAGCAGGGCTTGGGGTTGTGGCTGTGATTATGTGAAGGCAATTGGACACTAAGTTTTAGTGGGACTAAAATTTGTCTCATGGTGCCAGAAGGAAGGGCTGGTTTGAAAACTGTTTCATGTAAAGAAAGAGACCCACCAGCTGCAAAACAGGTGGTAACCCACCAGGGGCAGGCAGGTATGAAATCATGGCTCTTTATTTGGATTACAGTGAAAGGAATAAGGAAAGGATAGAAGGTAGACTCAGAGGAGCAGCCTCCTGGCTTTTTGTTAGGGGTTTCATAAACGAAATTGGGATGAGGTTATACGCCGGTATAATGGAGATCCCAAATGTTGAACATGTGATGTGGGCCTCTCAACCAGGTGCATGCCTGCTCAATGTGTTAAAAAAGTTCTCTTTGGTGCTAAGATATTGCTTTGCATGATGTATGTATATCTTTTATATATCTCTGTGTATATATATCCTTTATATCTTTAGTGAAAGAAACTCACACTATTACTACAGTGAAGGATCTGGTTGCCATTCACTCCCCCATGCTTCCAGCATGAAAACCGATTTTTTGGGTCTTTTTGAAGAACTGTAACTGAAGAATGAGCTGGAACAAACTGCTCTGCTATAAAATTGAGACTAACGTAAGGCTGCAAACAGCACAGCAACTGAAGTTATTTCAGATATTTCATGAGTTCTAGATTCAAGAGAAAAGTCCATTTAAAAGAAGGTAATAATATTTTTCCTGTATGTTAGTTTATTGCAATGTTAATGAAAGGGGAGGTATTTCATGTGGCACTTTTACAAAAGCTCTTATCTGGGCCTCAAAAATTTAGTGAAAAGCTATCATTGCACAAAATGGGGGTTTATGGTTTACAAGCAGTGCCAAGATGTAAATCCTGTCCAACAGTAACAGGGAATGTTTCCCAAAACTGAAACTCAATTGCCAAAGCTATTTCCTGCTAAAGTATTCCTGGCCTCTTTTATTTGGCCTGGTCAGACAGTGTTTTCCCTGATAGTTTCTTGGACACAAAGTAACTAGCATAGGTACGGGATCACTCCCAATTGGCAGCTGGAAGCAATCCACATTTTTAGAAAAAGAAAGTTTTAATAGTATGAAAGCAGGAAGACTTTTTCAGTGGCCATGGGGAGAGAGAACAAGCCCAGATAATTAGTTTAGTTATGGAAACCTTTTATAAAAGTTCCCCTTTTGAGTGGTATGCTCTCAGCTCTTCCTAGAATTGGACAATTTTGTCAAGTAGGGAATGCAAGTGTTCTAGAATTGGCACTGTATAGGAAGTGCAGGGTTGCAAAGTTTTACTTATCATACCATGGAAATGACACTAAGATTAAATTAATATATTGATGTACATATTGAAATATCATTATAACAACTAGGGAGGGAACATAAATGCTAGGAAGGAAGAAATGAAAAAATTGACCCTCCTAGCTTGTGGAGAAAAACAAAGCTTCAAGATGTGAGGTTTCATCAGCTTGAGCATTTTGGGAGCCTCTGAAAAGGCAGAGGGAAATGCACTGAAAATTCTTTGGTCCTTTGTAATTTGAATAACCAAATCATAGCCACAGCCTTTTAGGGACAGGCTTTTTAAGGTCAAAATACAGGAAATTAAGAAAGGATTTTTTGTGAGGTTGTGTCTGAATGTTGCAAAAAACCAAGAACCGTTCCTACTTGGTAAACTGATGCATGGATGGTTTCACCAGGACACCACTGATATGAACTGCCTAGGGTGGGAGATTAAGAATTCCTTATTTAAAGAGTTGGTGAAATGAGATGCTATATGTGATTAGCTTCCCAGAATCTCCTAGGGTAGTTCGAGAGAGCTGTAAATATGCGGTGTTCTCCCAAAGGCACATCAAGCCCTCATTGTTGAGCAATAAAATATTTTCACTCTACTGAGCTACGTTTTACTAAAAACTACTGGTAGAACTTTTCTTGCAAGGAAGAATAGATGCTGTTTCCAAAGTTGTTGTTTGGACAGGTGTTTTAGAATGTCATTAATAACATTGCTGATATATGACTTATCGTATTTTTTTTATTCTCAAGGTTTTGATTGGCTTTTACAGAATTTTACAGAATTTTCAGGGATGCTGATCTCTAGTGTTCTGTACCTTCAATGTGATACATTGGAACTGCTTCTTTTGCAACATCATGTGCACTCTCTTCCTAGTTTGACTTCAAAATTACTCCAAACTCCTCATATTTCTTTTGTTATAAATTAAAATATTTTCCATAGCTATCGTGGCCCTGGGGTGTCGCAGGGAACGCAGACCCCGTCCGGGGTAGGTGAGGCTCCGGGGCGACAGCCGCGATAAGGTGGAAGAGCGTCCTCACTTCCAATAGCACTGATAGTGCTACGCAGGCACCAGGTG
>VXAZ01004859.1:0-97158 GCA_013399875.1 Gymnorhina tibicen | reverse complement strand
CCCTCATCGTACCAGGTAATCGCCTGGGGCGATTCTGGCATGACAGGGCACACCGCCACACATAGCTATGTTTTAAAAATAAAACTAACATCTGGCTGTTGTGTTTACAATCTGTCTGTAGCAGATCCTTGTGGTTTGACACTGGCCAAATTCCAGGCACCCATGAAAGTTGCTCACTCACCCTCCCCTGCCACAACTGGGCAGAGGAGAGAACATTTAACAAAGGGTTCAATGAGTTGAGATAAGGACCATGAGAAAACGCTCCAATGGCAAAACAGGCTCAGCTTCCAGGTACAAAGTGAATTTATTACTAACACAGTCAGAGGAGGATAATGAGAAGTAAAATAAGCCCTTAAAACACCTTTTTTCCCCCAGCCCTTCCCTCCTTCCTTCTGACAGCACAGGGAGACTGGGCATGGGGGTTTTGGTCAGTTTGTCACCTGAGGTTTTCTTGTGCTGCTCAGGGAGAGGAGTCCTTCCCCTGTGAGACTGTGGGGTCTCTCCCATGGGAGACAGTTCTCCGTGAACTTCTCCAGAGTGGCTCCAATCTCACGAGCAGCAGTACTCCCAAAACTGCTGTGACGTGGGTCAGTCTTCCACGGGGTACAGTCCTCCAAGGACAGGCTGCTCCAGCGGGAAGCAGGGCCCTCTCTCTGCCAGGTCTCCCACTGGATCACAGCCTCCTCTAGGTCTTCCACCTGCTCTGGCGTGGTCACCTTCCCCACAGGCTGCAGGTGGATCTCTGCATCCCCCATGGATCCCCATGGGCTGCAGGGGCACAGCTGCTTCACCATGGTCATCACCATGTCCTGCAGAGGAATCTTGGCTCTGGCGCCTGGAGCACCTCCTCCCCCTCCTTCTCCACTGACCTTGGTGTCTCCATGTTGTTTTCCCTCACATATTCTTGCCTCCTCACATGTTCTTCTCTGGCTGGAATTAACCGTGCCCCACTTTGTTTTGATTTTCTTCTTAAATACGTTATCACAGAGGCATTACCATCATCTCTAATTGGCCCAGCCTTGGCCAGCAGCATGTCCATCTTCAGAGCCAATCAGGGATTGGCTCTGCCAGACATGGTGGAAGTTTCCAGCAGCTTCTCACAGAAGCCACCTCTGTGGCCCCCCTGCTACCAAAAACCAGGCCATGAAAAACTGACACACAGATATTATAAAAATTACTTTGGCCCTGAATTTAAAGGGGAGGGTCAGGCCTAGGGTGGAAAACTGGCTGAACTCTGTGCTAATCAAAAAAGAGCTCATTCTCTGTGTTAAGAGGAAAAAAATCCTCACCTTTTCAATGAAAACTTTGAGGCCAGAGTTACTTGAAAAATTTTTCAAATTGTTGCAAGACTGAGCTCCTGAGAGTCAGATCAAATCCAGCTGAGGATCAGAAGCAAAAGTCCAAATCATGCTATTTTCTGACTCACAATAAAGACAATGATAGAATGTGAATTTTCTAAATTCCAGGTACACCAGGGAAGAGTACCCCTGCTTGAGCAGGGTTGTTGGACCACTGTGGTCCCTTCCAAACTTACCATTCTGTGGTTTTGTAATTTAAAATGTTACAATGTTGTAAATTTTTACCTCACAGATGTCATCATACATTTGAACTGGGGAGATACTTATTTCTTACATCTCACAGTCACTGTGATGCATTTTGTTATATCTTACTGTTTTATTAAAAATTAACAGTCGCCAGCTGGGAACAAAGTCATAAAGCTGCAAAGAACCTATTGATGCTACTGAAATACAAAGACAAGGTGTTAATGTGGTAAGGGGGACACAGCCTGTGACTGTCTTCTGTAAAAGTAATTCTTTCTTAGTGCTCCAGCTGTAAATTACTAAAACAATATTCTGCTGATATTTTTGAATCTATATTTATGTCTTCAGGTCTGTCCTATTTGTGCATGGCTCAGCTGAATTTTTTTTCAATCTGATTTTAAAACTTTGAGGGAATAATTCTAATAAATGCAAACTATTGGAACTACAGTGGCTATATTTATTTTTCTGTCAATTTCCCTTTATCCTTCCTCCATCACAAAGAAACACAGGGCGATCCTGTGGCTTCTCAGACACAACCATGACCATCTTATGGCTCCAGTGAGTGAGACTGCAGTTCTCTTCTCTTCTTCTCCTGTGTTTCCAAGAGTATTCTCACTCCCTTGATATTATCTTGGTGTGACAAAGAGGCATTGCCTGTGTACTTTGTTCTGGCCTTTGGAGAAATAAATGACAGATCTGGACATAAGGAGTCTGAATGGGATATTACCAATCCTCAATTTTAAATGAATTATTAGAGAATAAATAAATTATGATGTCAATTTGAAAAGGTTGTGTGGGCAAAATGACTTGGGGTTTGTTTGGTTGCTGGTTTTGGTGGGTTTTTTCCTTTTTTTTTCTTTTTCCCTGGAAAGCTCTGAGTCCTCTCGATGCACACATACAGAGCATGCATTTCACTCTAATAACTATTTTTGTGAAACTGGAAAATGCTTTCTTACTTCAGTTTTTTACTCTATGCTAATACTAAAATCTAATACAAAAATGCTAATACAAAATTGAAGTGTGAACAATGATATCAGCATTTAATTTCTGACCAAATTTTATAAAAGGCTCCTAGGCAGAAGCTAAAGTTGTGTATCAAGAGCTCCTTGTGTTCATATAGAGAGTCTTTTGTGTTGAATTACCACAAGGCCTTCAAGCATTCTACAAAATTTTACTTTTCATAGGTCTGCCTTCAAATCAAAGCAGTCACAAAGGTCATTAAGGAAATCCCTTCCTAATGAAGCAACCAGCAGTGCTCTTATCCACAGATCAACACTACTAGGAGTCAATTCTGTATTTTCATGCTGACGGGAGAGGCAAACAAACTTCATTTGCCTCAAAGAAGCATGGACAGAAATGACAGATCTTACCAAGGTGGACCAGTGTCTTAAATCTATAAATCTTAAAGCTAAAGGGGATGCAATTCTCTTTGGTTTCATAATCAAATCCAAGCAGTAACTCCCACAGGACAGTCTGCACTGTTGTGAAGCAGAGGCTTAGTGGGGAGAAGGTTCTCCATCTTATGTTTTCCAGCAGCTTGACTTTGTTGAATAATTCTTCTTTTCAACCAAATAACTGATTTAGCTAGTGATAACTGATAGAAGTAAAGCTTATTTACACAAAGATATGACATAAAGATCTGAGTAAAAGCCATGTGTATGATATAGTGTTACAAATTGTATATATAGTGGATGAAAAAGTTATGTAGGTAATTTTATTTAGGTAGTTTTCAGAAGAGAGCCTCTAGCTTTTACTTCTGGATAAAAATTCTATACTGATATTATGAATTAAGGTTGAATTATGATTTTTAAGGTAACTGTGCTGCAGGTATCTCTAATATAACACTAGATACTGAGGAGAAATTTCTTTCATAGCAGTTGTATTTTACTTGCTAGTGTTGCTTTTGAGTATCATAGAATTTGCCATTAATTATGTTTAATGAAGAACGCCTTCAAACTGCCTAAGTGATTCCTTGATATTTTGCCTAGAAGATTACTGAAGATTTCTTGGTGCATTTCCATGTATCAATTTTTGGGAAGGAATGGCTGTGTTGTCATTCATTTACATATAATTTGTTGTACTATGACAATATTGTGCTATCTGTATTGTTGCCCATGTAAATTTTAGGAATAGAAATATACTTTAATGTAGTTGATTCATCATTTGACACAGGTCTACCCTTTTTCAAAAACAGTGAATTAATATGCACTTAGTGTCCACAAAACTTTCGTTCTCAAGGTGAAGACAAGTGGCAAGCCCAAAAGTTTCTATTGAAATGGTGTTTTTGTGCTATATTTATAAAGACTGCATAAGTAAAGCAAATTTATAGACCATGTTGCTGCTTGTAACAGATTGGTGCTATATTTTTCCATCAAATCCTAAACCGGTTTTATGAGAGTAATAGATAAATCGAGTTATGGCTAACAGAGTGTTCCTTGCCAGTGACAAAAAATAAGTGGTAGCCTATTGAAAGGTCTCAAATGGGGGCCAGAATTTCGTAACTTTCTCTTGTCCTGCAGAGCTTTTCTGTGTAGTCTATATTTGTTACTTTAAGGATGCTGGAGGGAAACACTGTATCATTTCTCTGACCTTCAGATGTTGTGAAACATTTGGGAATTTCAACACAATCCTTTACTCACTACTGACTTTAAAACAGCCATCTGTGTATGTGTTTGTGTTATATTACTTAAAATAACAAAAATAAATGAACAAACTTTGCATTCTGGAGTAAAATAATGACTGGTTCCTTTTGTGGCTGGTCGCTTCAAACCTTCATCAAATAAACACTGGTTATTCAATATTTTCCATACTTAGTGAGTTAGCCTAGGTTTTCTTCTCTTATAAGTTGTTTTTCTTCAGCTCCTGCAGTTATCTTTCCATCAGAGAATAAGGAATGCCTGTTTTCAGCTTCATTGTGTATATTATTTGAATGCTTGCAGCCCTTTCTTTGTTGTACAAATTTTTGGTGTGCAAACCATTAAAGACAGTTAATGGCCTCTATCAGTTATCTGTGCATAGAATAAGTTGTGCTGTGGTTACAATTTCTGTTTCAGTTATCCAGCTCACAGGGATAGAAATTGTAACATTGAGCAACTAATATACTAATTTCAAACTGTGTAATTAATTGCATTTTAATTCCCTTTGATTACTGGACAGTGCTCTGTGTCTGAAATCCATTAAACTCTTTGTACAATAAGGTAAACAACTCTGTTTCTGAATGTCTAATGTGGACAGAGCTATTGAGGTTTTCCTGCCTACTCAGATTCTGACTGTCATTTTCTGTTTTTCAAGACAGAAACATCTTTGGGGAGACAAATGCTACATTTTTAACTGGCCCAAAACTGCATACAAACTTTTTTGAAAATTTCTTTTTTTCTTCTGTCCTGTTCTTTCTTTTTTCAGAGCAAGAAAGGAAAAAAGAACAAAGAACAGAGAAAAAAGAAAAAAAGAAAAAAGAAAAAAAGAAAAAAGAAAAAGAAAAAAGAAAAAAGAAAAAAGAAAAAAGAAAAAAGAAAAAAGAAAAAAGAAAAAAGAAAAAAGAAAAAAGAAAAAGCAGTTTCTATCAGGTTTGCATTCCACTTTGGTACTTTCTTTCTCACAACAAATCTCATCCTACTTGACTTTAGTTCTATGTACACCTCTATGTACACCTGTTACTACTTGTCCTTTTGCAGTCTGACAGTTGCAGCCAAGAATATAGATCAAGATGAAATCCCATCTACTGTATTTTAAATGAGATTATAGTAAAATCACAGTATTCCTCAGAAGAATCATTTGAGAAGGCAGTGAAGATAGACCACTGAAGCATGAAGATATTGAAAAATAAATACACCATCATCAGCAGCAAAATCCTCAAAAAACATTCTCAAATATTTGAGCAAGGGAGTAATAATTTCTCTGTAATTGGGGGAAAAATAAAGTAGGTCAGGATTTTTATTCTGGTTTGGTTTGTTATTTCCTCCCTCATGTTTGCAGGGCAAGGGGATGGAGATTACAGGGAAAGAGAAGAGATGAAAGTGAAATGGATCTTCCCTCCGAGGAAGGAGGAAAAATCAACCAACAGCCACCAACAGCCTCTGCAGTTTGCCAGCTGCCTATCACCATGAGCTGACAGTGCTGACTTCCGAGTGGGACTTAGTGGCAAAGGGGTACTTGAAAGAGGCCAAGGAGGTAGTATTTTTTTTTCTGCAGGGAAAGAGGTTGTTTTTGCTGCACAGTGAGGAAGAAAGTATGCAGGTACTTGAGGGAAAGCAGATAAGTAGTTAAAAGAAAATAGTATCACTGGGGAAATAGAGGTGCGTTGCCTGGAGAAAAGAGCTGATTCTTTTTTCCAGAAAACCCGTGAGAGAAGGGTTGGTGGCAAAGTTGTTAATTCTTGTGGCTTTGAAAAATAATCTTATGGGCTGGATTGTGAAATATTGCTCTGCCTTCCCTGGTCTGTCTGAAATGACAAACACAGATAATGTGTGTGTAACTGCCTAATTAATGTGTGTTCTCTTCACATCTAAGAATAATTTTTAGAAGGTACTGTGAAAATGGGAATTTCAGTGTTCAGAGGTGTAACTTGCTCAGTAGTACAACTAATAGCCACACATATCTGTATACAGTCAGAGATATTGTGAGAGGACATGGTTCTCTTCCCTGCCTTCTGTAAAATTACTTGGTTTCAGTTGTTCACCACAGCCCTCATTCTTTTCTACACTCCTACTCTATTAGCTGCAAGGTTTGAAAATACTACAACTTCACCTTTTTCTGCCCTACTGCCTGTAGGGTTGCACTGAATACTGAAATAGCCCATCTATGTGCACATATTCTCTTTGTTTATTTTCCTTAACTAAGGAAAGTAAGTAAGGCATACTTATTTATAGAAGTGGAATACTGGCAATAAAGACTACATTCCTCAAAATAGATGTTTTCACTCCATAAAAGTAGTCTTTAGAAACGGTAACTGGTCAGAAACTGGAAGAGCCAAAGTTGTACTTATTTAAGAAAAAGTATGGGTGTAATTTTCATTTGTTGTGCTGGGTCCTACTTTTTGTGCTGCATTAAATGACTGTAGGCAGTCTCTGACACTAGTTCTTAATTAAAGACTTGTCTGTGCCTAGAGGTAAGACTTTGGAGAACTATGATGTATATAGCAGAAAGGAATGCTTGAGAGTGAGGCCTTATTTAAGCTGACATTTTTTTCTGATCTGGTGTTTAGTCTTTTTTTCTCACATGCCAAATGAAAAGTTAGAGATAAATTGTAGCAGCAGTTAAACTTGAGAGACTGAAGCATTCTCAGTGTAGAAAGAACACTGGAATTTCTTAGAAATACTTTGTGCATTCAAGTGAGCATGTGCAGGAGGTAAATGAGGATCTCTGTCCCTCAAAGCAAGCATACTGGCTCCTCAAAATAGATGAAGATTTTCACTCTAGAGTTACAGTGTACACGTACTTTTTTTCCTTTCTTGTGGTCTGATTCCTGGAAGTTGGAATTACTTTTGCTTTCTAATTTGTGTGAAGAAGCATGTGCTGAAAAACTCAGAGGCTGAAGTTAAATTGTTTTTGGAAGAATTATTATAGTGAAAAAACTTAGTACCAGCTGAGCTATTTAACAGTTTAAACTACAGCAAGCTTAAGTCAATCTTTATAATGTTGGCAGGCATAATTGTGAGAATTCTGTTTTCACATCAGTATCTCTAATACTGAAGTTACAAAAGCTACAGAGAATGTGTTTCTCAGTTCCCAAGTTTAGTGTCTATTCAAGATTAAGTACGCTATTATTTTTTTCTTCCCGGAAAAATTTGCTGGATAGATTGTTACCCTGATGGCCCTTAAATATCTAGGCTGCTCCAAAGTGGAAGTACTCAGCTAAAAACCATTAAAAAAAGTTTTTTATCCGTGTTGACATTAGTTTTTTACCCTGTAAACAGCTCAATGCAGTCACAGCATCAGTTCCAGAGATTAAACACTCTGACAATGGCTAAGAGTAAGATGGTCAGATTAATTTCTTATCAAACAGAATTGATTCAGTATAAGGAATGGAAACTATCTGATGTATTTTTCAGATGAAAGCTAATTCTCCCTTGACACACATGCACTTGAGTAGCTGCGTCTGTGTGACAGCTAAATTATAGGAGTGCTTTACACACACATTATCTTGTCACAACATAAGAACATCCTACTGCGCTAAAATACCACTTTCAGAAGAAACATATAATTTTCCCATATTGTGGGGGAGGATGTGAAACAGCTTCTTTCTTTTACATATCTTTTATTTTCACCTTCTACAGGCATGGGAAGAGCAAAATTTTAAAACAAAAAATTTGAAAACTCTTCATTTGAATTTATCTGTATTTTTATCCTCTACCATCTTCTGTGTAATGAAATGTGTTGATAGCTGTGCCTACGATTGCACGGAAAATGCAGAAGGAAAAACTGCTTATTTAAAGAGAATGACTATAAGCTTTTTTCCCCCCTCATGCATTAGGGAAAGTAAATGCTTTTGAATTAAAATTGTGTTTGTATGTTTGGGGAAATTTAATAAGTATTTCGCAACAGCTTTGTGCACAACTTTAACAATCCCTAATAGTTGATACTGTCCAATTTGAGACTTGAGTTAGGTCAATCCACACTTTTGGAAATTTAATCTTTACTAAACCATGGTGCTATAAGTTAAGTTGAACTTGTCTCAGTTTCTTGTAAGACAGTTCAGTATATAGGACCTGGACTTGTAGCGAGGCACTGTTACCAGCTGAACTGAGGCTGGGACTGTTTGTGTCAGGGCTTGTTTGGTTTCCAGTCCATTGCAAAGAACAAGGAAAGTTGCATTCAGTTCAAAATTTAGCCCTTGAAAAAAAATGGTTAAAACAATATTTCTTTTCAACAACTACATGGTCCTATATGTAAATATGCTCTTCACTGATTGTGTTGGTTTTGCATAACACAGTTTTTGGTAGCAGGGGGGCCACAGAGGTGGCTTCTGTGAGAAGCTGCTGGAAGCTTCCACCATGTCTGGCAGAGCCAATCCCTGATTGGCTCTGAAGATGGACATGCTGCTGGCCAAGGCTGGGCCAATTAGAGATGATGGTAATGCCTCTGTGATAACATATTTAAGAAAAAAAATCAAAACAAAGTGGGGGCACAATTTGAATTCCAGCCAGAGAAGAGGAGGAGGTGAGAACCTGTGAGGGAAACTACATGGAGACACCAAGGTCAGCGAAGAAGGAGGGGGAGGAGGTGCTCCAGGCGCCAGAGCCAAGATTCCTCTGGAGGCCGTGGTGATGACCATGGTGAAGCAGCTGTGCCCCTGCAGCCCATGGGGATCCATGCGGGATGCAGAGATCCACCCACAGCCTATGGGGAAGGTGCTCACATGGGAGCAGGTGGATGCCTGGAGGAGGCTGTGATCCAGTGGGAGACCTGGCAGAGAGAGGGGCCCCTGCTTCCAGGCTAGAGTAGCCTGTCCTTGGAGGACTGTACCACGTGGCAGAATGACTCATGCTGCAGCAGTTTTGTGAGGACTGCTGCTCATGAGATTAGAACCATGCTGAAGATGATGCCTTGAGTGGCTACCTAGAAACAGAGACTAGACAAGAATAAGGGTATAAGGTAGGTATTTATTTGAAAGGCCTTCAAATGTACACCCTGGGGAGCCACAGGCTACATCCAAGATGGACCCCAAAATGGACAATGAGTCACGAGTTCTTCACACTTTTATAGGTTTGGTTCATTTGCATATCAGCATAAATTCGCCAATTAAAACTTTAGCTAATGATGTAATTTCTTCAATTTCTCTACCTCTCTAGAGGCCCTAGTTTACACCTTTTGGGCCTAGGACAATCTGAGTGTCCTTGAATAACAAGCTTGGAGAGGCTTCATTATGTCTAACTGACATGAGAGAACAGAAGTTAACAGGCTACAAGAAAGTTTAGAGTTACAACTAGGCAATACAGTATTTGAAAAATACAAAAGCAAAACCTAAGGCATCAGAGAAGTTCACTGAGAACTGTCTCCCATGGGAGAGACCCCATGGTGCGGCAGGGGAAGGACTCCTCTCCCAGAGCAGCACAAGAAAACCTTGGGTGACTAACTGACCAAAACCCCACTCCCTGTCTCCCTGTGCTGTCAGAGGGAAGGAGGGAGGGGTTGGGGAAAAAGGTGTTTTTAAGGGCTTATTTTACTTCTCATTATCCTGCTCTGATTCTGTTAGTAATAAATTCACTTTGTACCTAGAAGCTGAGCCTGTTTTGCCCTTGGAATGTTTTCTCCCAGTCCTTATCTCAACTCATTGAACCCTTTGTTAAATTTTCTTTCTTCTGCCCAGCTGTGGCAGGGGAGGGTGAGTGAGTGCCTGTTGTGGGTTCCTGGTGTTTGGCCAGTGTCAAACCACGACACTGATGACAAAACTCTAAAAAAAACCTTAAAAATTTTTGCGCTTTTGTAATGCATATGCTTTTTTAAGCTAGCATCCTTTTCATCTTCCATCTTCTGATTTGAAGTCCTTGACATGGAACAAAAGCCTTCTGGTTTTCACTGATGATTGAAAGTCTTTTGCCTTGTGTGACAAGTACTGACCTGAGACCTGGGTACCTGAGGTGCTGTCCTTGCAGGTATGTGTCCTTGCCCTCTCTGTATTTCTATTAGTGCTATATCCAAGCAGAGGGGCCATAAAGAGCCATTTAACTTCTGAAATTATTTTAGTTTCATCTTATTTGCTTACTTATGCCTGTTTTCTGAAATTCTGAGGAATATTGGTCCTAAACACAATGCAGAACATGTGGGGTCACTGTCCTGTGTGTCAGTCCCTGCACTCCAGACATGGCTCAGAGTTACTTCTGGTACAGCAGGGTATTGAGAGAGGCAGTCCTGATGCCTTAAAAATAGAAATAACACACTTTTGGGACAATATTAGTATAGGAGGTGATATAAAGGCTGGTCTTTATTGGAGGCCTCCAAGGGGCAGATATGGAAAATGCCCACCCTGCATGGGGTGAGTGTGGTTTTATAAGTTTAGCACATTAGCATAATTGACAAAAATCCCCAATTAGAGACATAAGTGGTGAGGTAATCCCCCCTTTTGGTTCCACCTCTTATTGTAGTCCCCCTTTACATAGGAGCTAAACTTTGTTTATGGAAATATGTCTTGTGGAGCTGGTTTCAACCTTGGCTCCCAGGAGAACCAAGATAGGACAGGGGCCTTGGACCCCTGGGCTTGGAGCCTCTGGAATGTATTTTGTCTTTCTGCCTGTCAGGGTAGGGAAAAGGTAGGGAAAAGTACTGATCTAACTAGGACCTATATAACTATACAACAATAATCTACAGAGCTATGAACATATATAAAGGAAATATAAAAGCAAAAGTTATTCTGGCATCAGTCCCCTGCCCCAGACAAAAGCAGGCAGTGCCTGGGTGTGCTGCAGGGAGCACTGGTGCTGCCAGGTTGCTCCTTGAGCAGGACTGGGCACTGAGGGGAGGATGCTGGGCATCATCTTGGCATGGCCTTTTACTGGCTCTACACAGCAAAGGTTAGTGCTGCTGCTGCTGAGGAAGAACTGTTACACATCTTTGGTGGTGACATTGTAAGAATAGCTCAAGGTACTATTTTTAAATTATTTTATAGTAACTGTTCTTGTTTTCTTTTTTTTGGTTTTTTGCTTGTTGTAAGTCATATTGCTGTATGGAGCCACAGCTGTGCACTATGACACGTCTGTGAAGCGTAATTGAATTTATAGAATCACAGAATGGTTTGGGTTACATGGGATCTTAAAGATCAACTAGTTCTAACCCCCGTGTTGTGAGCAGGGACACCTACTACAGCAGGTTGCTCAAAGTGACATCCTACCTGATCTTGAAACTTTCAAGTATGAGCCATCCACAACTTCTCTGGGCAACTTGTGCCCAGAGCACCTCATCAACCTCACACTATAGGATTTCTTCCTGATATCTGATCTAAACCTACCCTCTGTCAGTTTAAAGCATTACCCCTTGTCCTGTCATTACATGCCCTTGTTGAAAGTCCCTCTCCAGTTTTCCTGTAGACCCCCTTAGGTACTGAAAGGTGCTGAAGGTCTCCCTGGAGCCTTCTCTTTTCCAGGTGAATTTCTCTAAATATTTAGCAGTTTAGCACTCACCTTTCTATTTATTGACTATTTATATCAACATTTTAACATCTGTCTCCTCAGACTACTGATTTAGCAGCTTTCCACAGGTTTATTTTAGTTTGCAGCATTATTGCTCTTTTGGAGGAATTCCTTTGTGCTTAAAGTGGGGTTGGCAGTGCCTAGGGTTTGCATTTGCCTTCTCCTGTTTGCATACCTGGGCAGGCCCTGAAAAAATAAAACTGACCAAAGAAGAAGAGTGGGCTTCAGAAATAACTCGAGTACCCCAATTTTCCCTGTTTTCAGTTTGGTCTAGGAGATGTGGGTGGGCTGTGCACAGAGATGCAGCTTTACCTGAAATGCTTATGTGACTTCCACTGGTGTAAAGTGGTTTTATGGGAGAACTGATTTTTAATGCTGGCTAAAATGACAGTACACAAAAGTACATGAGATGTCAAGTTTCTTTATATTGTTTATATAAACTGGGGAATGTTTTCTGTTTTCACGTATCATGCTTTAACTTATTGTTATTTGAACAATGAACTTGAGAAAAGGAACTTCTATTTCTCTATTTAACAAAGCCACTGTTTTACAGAATTTAATGACAATTCTTGATTAGGAGCTAGACAGATCTAGACCATCCTCTCTGTCTCAACACCATTAAAATTTTCTGTGCCTATTCACCTGTATTAAGGTCACACATCCCTCATCTCTCACATGAAAGTTCGTTGACATTGAAAGAATTAGATCCCATAAATGAATATATTTTTGTGTAAGAAAAGCTTGAATATAGGTCTGATACTATTCCAAGAAAGTGTAGAAGAGCATATGAAGGAATGGAAACAAATAATGTAAAAATGAATGTATATTTCTTACTTAATATTCAAGATGTTTGTATTGTAATATTACATCATGTTTTGTGCATACTCTGAAATATAGATGATCCAGCCTGAAACAGGAAAACATAGCACTGCAGTTTAGCTAAGAATTTAGAATTACAAATTCATTAAATAGAGCTAGGGTAGTACATTCTCAACAAATGAAGCCTTTTCTTTAACGTACTGCAGTCTTGTATATATGAAATACAAAACCACATGCTTTTTACCAACTGATCTTCTTTTGGTTTTGGTGTGAATGAATCACTGGCATTCTATTGTCCTATGAAGGAATCTGTTTCCTTTCTCATAAGGCTGGACAAAATGATGCTATTAAAAGAAACTGTTATGTAAAAGAATAGTACAGAGATGTGCTGAGTTATGAATGCAAAAAATATGGAACAATTTTGAATATTTTTAAGGCCTGTCATTTTCACCATTTTCTCATGAGAAAGGCTCTTAAGCAGCCTATCAGTGTTCTGCTGAGTACGCTTAATAGTGCTGTGCTCCAAACCTCTTTTGTGTCCCATACAAATACATGTTACATACAAATACATGTATCAGTTACCATGTATCATGTGCCTGGGATCCTGCTGTGAAATGACAGCTCATGCACAGCCACAATAAAATGGCAGGCTTGACTACAAAGAAAAGCTCTCCTTACTGTTTGCATACCAAGATAGTAGGCACTCAGGAACCTGAGCAAAGAAGTTTTTGTGAGTTTTGGTTTTTTGTTTGTTTGTTTTTAGTTTGGTTTTTTCTTTCCTTCTTCCTTTTCTTTTTTCCTTGCTTTCCTTCTCAACACATTATGTTCTGTGGATCAACTCATTTAGCATTTCATACAGCCACAGCATCGCTGTGACTTTCACAGTGGACCAGATGGAGATTTCTGGGGCCTCATCCTTGACATCTAATGAAAGTTCTGCCTTTGTGTCTGGCAATTTAGAGAGTTGGGAGAGGTGAACATTGAGACTAAGGGAGAAAGAATGTGCTGATGATAGAGTACTGTGACTGGCTTTGTTCCAGTTTGTTACAGTACTGGTGTAAAACCCTAAATGAATACAAAATATACCCATGGTGCTATTATCTGGGCCATGATTTGACTATTGGATCAAGATTAAAGAATGTTCACAGGTTGCTGAGCTGTTAAGTTTGGTATTGCTATTTAAGTAACTCTTCAGTTTACTCCCACACAAAGTTATAGTCAAAGGTCTCTGCAAAGCATTAGATGGTGGAATTAGGAAATCATGAATATTCTCATCTGTAAGAGGACTACCCATAAACAAACAAATACTGTGACTGTAAAGTCTTTAGTTTTAAGCATTTTGAGTTTGACTCTTCTGGCTATGAAGGGATCCTAATGTATTAGTGGCATTCCTGTACTTTATCTGCAGGATATATCCTGTCCTGGTTAATACTGGCCATGAGCTTTGAGACATAACAAACATGCATCAATAGTTAAAGGCACAATCCAAGCTGAAGCTTCAGTTATCTATATTTCCATCTTGGCATCCCATGAGTCAAGAAAAACAGTGACAACAGTATGATTATTTTTAGAAATGTCTCAAGTAGAATGCATAAATGTTAAAATATAGATTGACTTTATTACTACAAAGCCTATTTTTGTCATTTCAGTATTTTCATTATTAGTCGCTCTTATCCTGTGATGTAAGCGCCCGTTGCTAGTCTTCTGTGTTGGGCAAGCACTGAGTTTTGGGTTTGGTGAGTTTGGTTAAGGCTATTCTTCACGTGATCATAATCAGTACTACCTGCAGAAGAGTAGTGAGTGCTACCCAAGTTTCCCAAGTTTCTACCCAAGTTTGCCAGTGATGCATTGAATGACCTTATAAAGGAGATGATACTTCCTTTCTTCATCTTGGTTTTCCACCTGTGACATGAGAAAAATTTTACTGGCCTACTGAAAAAAGCTCATTAAAGCCATATATGCATTAGTGATTGAGGTTTGAAACTCACTTTGGTGCTGTGTAATTCAATACGTCTGGTGAATGCTGTTGACATACTTTCTTTAAGACTGTGAGTTCAAGATGAATTCAGAGAGGAGAGGACTTTGAACAGAAGAGTTCCTTCTTTGATGTGAACAGGCATGCACTACATGCTGAGACAGGGATGTATTGTTCTATTTTACACAGGAGTTACTCAAGCTCTGCATCTAGGGTTACATAGGAGAGTAGGACAGAACCAAGGACCTAACTTAAAAACATTCAATGCTTATCAAGAAAATCTTATCTGGCTTCTTATATATTCTTCCTATATCTGGCTTCTGTTTATACTCATTTGGGTGCAAAACTGCATGTCTAGTGATAAGAACTATTTGAATTAAAAGAAAAAAGAATTGAACTCTTGGCAAAAAATCCCCACTGGGCAGTCCATCATAGTTTTTCAGAATGGGTATACTTTACTGGTTAAGCAATATCTCTCCTGACAGGTATCTGGAAGGGAAAATCTTAAAATTACGAGGGAGCTAGACCAGTGTCTGTAAGTTCTACCACAGGATATTGCGCAAAATGTTATGGTAAGTGGTAGATTAATTGGCTGGAGACAGTGCTTGCTGTACTGAGTTCCTTAGACTGTGAAGTAACAGCAATTAGAGTCATGCTTTTGATACATCTATGTAACAGACTATTTAGCAGGCACCTTTTGAAACTGCAAAAAGGCCTGCTGAAATGCACTACACTTCAAAAATAATTCTAATGTTTATGTCAAAAGTACTTCTAAAACTTAAAAGTGACAAAAGAAATAGGTTGCTTTGAGGAGGAGCTTAGGTATAAAGCCCTAAAACACTCCCAGGTAAGGATGCCATATGTACTAGATACAGTGCCTATATTAGACACATTTATAATGGAAATAGCAAGACAGTGCATGGTTTATACAGAGCAAATTAAACAGGCAGTTACAATCCAAAACCCCTGTGTAATATCCAGTTTCATCTGGCTTGAAAATGCTGATGATTCCCGCAAACAAAGAGTTTGTAACGTCCTAGAAATCTCATAGAACTTCATATTTAGCAATCAAGAATAATTTTTGCAAACACTTTGGTCCAAGGTTTAGTCTTGGACCTGACGTGACCTCCTTAAGGCACCTTCAATTTATCTTTTTTAAGAAGCTGTTGCACTAAGATTTCATGGAATGGAATCACATGTTGATTTTTTTATTTCTGAAAAACTTTTATGCTAGAGTATAATTGTTAGAATAATTGCTTAAGCATTGATTTCTCCACCAAATGCATCACTACACATTTCAGTCCATCTGAATGTGTTTGAGTATTTCTTCTATGGCAATTCATAGTAAATAAGTCAATTTTATCATATGTCAAGTATTTATCCTGTAGATAGATAATTGTTCATTTCTCTAGAAGATTTCTGACCAATGTGTATATAAATATATAGAGAAAATGGAGCAAAGCACTTTAATAAATTAACATACAATGAATTTGGCTAATGGAGAGTTTCTCCAGTAAGAGATATTTTTCATTATAAAAGCAATAAATATTCATTTTAAAAAGCTTGGTTTCTCCAAAATATTCTCTACACTTTCAAGTATATATAAAATATAATAAGTTACAAAACGACAAACCAAACCTTGTGGAGATTGATGAGAAATACATTGAGGATTCCAGGGACGTAATCCTCTAAATAATTATGCACCTGAATATCATTATGTTTAAAAAGATTGCAGTTGATATAAAATGAGTGTGTTAGGGTTAAGCTAAAAACATCAGTGTGATGCAAGTGTGTAAAGATCATGATAACTCATGGTAAGATCATGAGTTGTTTCAAGTATGCTCTCCAGCTGATGAACCTGCATGTGGAATGTGAATGGGAATGAAGTCCCAGATTAGAACAACCAAAGCCTTGAGAACTTCCTAGAACATATCCAGCAAAGTCAGATCATTATTTTTCCAAAGGAAATTTTAGTAGACTTAGCGCTAAGTCTATCAACAGTGTCTCTGAAAGTGATAGAGATGAGCAGTCTTGCTGGCATGTGCCACCCCATGTGTAAGACATGCATGTTTTTTGAATGTACTTTTTAATATGAGAAATGTCTGTTAATGCTTTGACTTATTTATAGCCTTTTTGTTGACTTTTTATAGTGGGTAAAACACCACTGACAGTGTGTTAAACACAATTTACATTGTGTGCAGTTCTTAACATAACAGGATTTTTGGCAACTGGGACCTTGGGTATGTCAACACTAGTCAGCAATACCAATAAGTGTTTGTAAATAATACTTTGTTATGAGAATACATCCTAAAGGACAATATTGGAACATAACTTTGGTTCTAGAAACACTGGATCAAGGAAAAAACAAAGACATGAAAGTGGAAGTACTTCAAGTTTATATATAGTAGTGAGCCAAAAATAGATAAATAGCTTTATCTGAAGTCCATGGAAAGGAAGTGACTGACTAAGAGACATGCAAAAGATTTCTGGCATACCTGGGAATTGACTGAAGGTCTCCAGAATCTCCGTTCAGTAGCTTCACTTTGAGGTACTTATTTTCCAGTGTACATTGTCTTAAAGTTATTATAAGGAGGATGTAGAGAAGCACGGTGAAAGTGTGTTGAGTGTTTAACCTTCTATTTCTATCCTAATTATTCAGGGTTCAGATTTTTAAAGTGAGCTTTAGTAAGGGCAATAATTTACCACACGCCTGTTCTCAGATTTGTGGCACCATCACTGAAGCTCAGTTTATTCACTGGTCTTCTCAGTGTCTAGTTTTGGACTCTGTGAACATACACAGTGCTTCCAAAATAGATACAACATTTGTGAATACACAATGGCAACAATGGCTTCCCCCTAATTATTTGCAGCTGAACCTCTTTCTATAATGTCTCCTAATGGAAACTGCCTAATTTTCTTGATTTATCAAACAACCAGAAAAAAAATCTGTCCACTGCTTTCCATACAAAAAGATAGTTGCTCTTAAACATATAAATTTACACTATATTTCCTCCTCCTAAACTTATGCAAATATTTAATGACTGCTGTTTGAAAACCAGAAGAGAGCCGCTGAAAACAGTAGTAGGCCTTCCTCCTTGGTATTTAGATGGGTGATGTAAAAGTCTGTTCTGCAAATGGATAGATATATTTTTTTCTTTTTTGGATTTCCTGCTGGAGAACATTTGCATTTGAAAGTTTTTTCTGGGCCTTGCTCTGGAGATTACTGTGAAGAAGTATGGATGGGGGGGAGGTTTTTTTAATTATGAATTTGTGCTAGTTTGAGGGCAAACCAGTGGGAGGAATTAACTCCACACAAGTATGTTGTGAGAGATTCCAAGTCAGAACTACAATTTAATAGGAAAATTACAATAGAGGCAATAGTACAGAAATACTGGCTTAAACTTAAAGTCAGAATACGATCTGCCACCCCGCTGGTCAGGGTGGTGGTAGCAGTCCAATTAAATTGTGGTTGCAGTCCCATTGGAGTGATGGACGTGGTTCTGTCAAAGCGGTGGTCCTGTAGAAGGGTCTGGTCCTTCTCTGGAGCTCCAGTGGTGGTGGTGGAGAGCTCTTGTCCTCTGGATATCCAGCGGTGATATCGTAGTGTTCCAAGCCCCAGATTATATACAGGCAGGATTGTCTGGTACCTCCCCCAGAGCAGGGCAGTTCACAATGGGCTGCTGTAATTCTGAGTCATTCTATGAGTCGTGAGACCTTGATGGCCCATTAGAGACATGGCCCCCTCAGGGTGGCTGCTGCTTCCCTGGAGGGAGTTATCAGGGCTGACTCATAGAGAAGATAAAGAACACTTCCCCACCCATCTTCTGTAGATGGTAGTAGAATACCAACATTGGTTACACATTTCATTGTAACCAAAGACAGAATTCCTCTCTCCTGCTGCAGCTCAGAATGCTACAGAGCTTTCAAGGAGTACTGTGAAGTAATTAGATGGAAGTTCAGTGTTTTGAAGACAGTGAGAATGTAAAATTTCATAGTTTTCATCTGACATTAGCATTAAATATTTTTCTGAAAATTGTGGCAGCTATCATCAAACCTCATATATAATTGCATAATATATGCCATATTTTATGTATGCCTAGATTAAAATAACTGTAAAACTTGATTTATTCAGATTATTAGATTTGATCCTTTAGTCACTTAACCCCATACCACTTTAATGTTATATTTATATAGGTTTATTGAACTCAGTGAGTTTACCCTAGAGCTTACTGTTTCTTTACTATCAGCATCACAGAGACCTGTCTGGAGAAGATGGAGAATTCATGTTGCACAAATCTGCAGGTGTAATATGTAGAGTGAAGTGAAATTTGAAAATATCCTTTGTATCCCACCAACACAGGCAAAAAGGATCTTAGGGAAGAAGAAAAAAAAGACTCTTCATAATGATTATTTTTTGCTGTCTATATGATCTATGCTCTTTCTTGGAATTAATACTTTTCTGTGCTAGAGAAACACAGTTTCTTAGCTGACCTAAACAGTACAAATTTGAAAGAACTGAGGTAGTCAGTAGTAGTCTTTTTCCCTTGAAGTCATAACCTTTTGAAACTAAGATTCTATCAAGTTGTAAGCTGAATGTGGATGGGGAGTAGTGACTGGAGTGACCCCATTTAAGAGGTAGGGATAAAACTAGAGGTCATGGGGAAAACATCCATGTCACACATCTTAATTCAAATTATTGACATTTATTTTTGACTTGGCATTGTTGATTACAATGTATTTTCCTGGGTATAAAAATTCTAAGCAGCTATATGCCTGTGAACATATCAAAACAGATGGAGAAGACCAAATCCAGTTTATGTGTAGTAGAGAGTGCTTCATTGTCCATCTTTGAAGAAATTGAATTAAAGAGAAGAAACTACTGTCAAGACAGCAATTTTGTATTTTACTGATATGTGATTATTTTTAATGTAGGTTAAGAAAAAAATTATATGCCCACATCACAAGTTTGAAAACAAAATGTGAAATGAGTGAGAGGCAGAAAATGAATATGAGTGCTATTTTTACGAAGCTAGGTATTTTATCCAGTTTAAGAAGCAAGTTACCACTATCAGAAGGGGATGAAATGAAGCTTTACAAATAATCCTTCCGGTGATCATAGGAAGAGGATTCAATTCATTCAGCAGACATCTTTGCAACCCCAATTTTGTGTGCTCTAGTGTACAGAGGGAAATGAAAAAAATGAAAAATTATGAGGTTTTTGTCAGCCTTTCAGTGGTTTGTAGTAGGTCCAAAGAAAACACCTGATGGTCAGGAAAAATGAATATAGTGTTTATCAGTATGGACCTGAGATAGATTCAGGAATGACAGGTTGATGTCAACTGTGTGTAATGCTTTAGAAGATGTTTTAAAGGACAGACAAGGCAATGTCTGAAATTTGAAGTTCAGCTGGGGTTTGCTAAACTGGAAAAAAAAGAGACCTGATGACATTTTTGAAAAATTAGCATAGTGATTACTAATAAAGTGGACTTTAAGGTAAAGACTTCTAAATTGCTTCTAAGGTTGTCAGTTGAATATGTGTGAGGGGAAGGCTGTATTTTATTTATTTCAGGGTAAGGATGACTTGCTTCCCAGCTGCTTGAAAGTATTTATGATCATACTAACTCATTTCCCTACTAGCCTAAGCCATAAAGTGCTGCTGTTCTCCTCATTAGTATAAGTATGGCATCAGACAATTTAGCTGACATGGCAGATAGTTAAAAGAGAAATTGCAGAGGACTACGGCGTGAGTGAATGCGAAGACAGATCCTGTCCCGTACTAAGAACGAAAGGCTCCAGAGCACATTTGCTGGCTGTGTTGAGAAGTCAGTGCTGCTGTTTCTGCCATGGCAGCCTAGAAAGCCTACATCTTTTACATTGTTTGTTCACATGCCAGGAGTCACTTCAAATTTATATTTTTATTTATTGGTCATATCATTGCTAATTATTTAGTTGGGTTAGGTATGAACTGTTATGTATAATAAAGTATCCATATTATAAATGCAAATCTCCAGTAAAACAACTAATAGCATCTTAAAATATACATATCCATGGCCCAATTCACCAGGGTTGATACTTGTCAGACACTTCAATGAGACTTATTTGCTTTTCTGCCTAACATAGCAACTTGCCTTTTTAAAAACTATCACAGATGTTGGCACTGCTCTCCTCTTCTGTGGCTTTATAAATTCCTTGCTGACCAGCTTGCAGGTGCAGTTAGTGCAGTAGTTTTTGTGAAAACTAGATGAGAATACTGTAATATAAGAGAACAATGAGTCAAAAGTAAGGACAGGAGTGAGTCTGGAAAATGCTGGTAGGTTAAATGTAGTTCTTTCTTTGTCCTCTGTGCCAAATATTTGAGCCTGGAGTGTCCTGTAAGATCTTAGAGTCAGCTGAAGGAGACGAGAATAATTGACGTGAAATGAAAATTTTTTCTTTGACCCAACTGCTTTTGTGAAGTTTTATCCTGCTTATTATTTGACAGCAGCTTTTTCTTTATAGAAGGGAAGCTCCCCCAGTCAGACAAAGTAAAGAGCCTCAAACGTCCCCCAAGTGCAGACTAAAATTACTGAGCCAGAAATGAACTAATTTTGATAATTTGTGCTTCAGCACTGGAAGAGAACAAGGATGTAGAGACGTATGCCACCAAGAGAAAAAAAGTTGACATTCAAACAGTTTAGTATTGCAGTCCTTTTGAGGCTCACAGAAAATGTGAGCTGGTTCGTATTTCCCAGACAGATTATTAATTTTATTATGGGAACAGGACCATTCTATTCAAGAAATATAAGTAGGAAAATACCTGTATTTGCTTAACTGAAAAAATAACTGTGGCTTTTCTCTTCCCTTTTTTTAGGTGTGTGGCCAGCTCTTTGTATCTGACCTCTTGCTGTGCTGCATTAGGTTTGTTGTCACTACCTGGCTTTGATTCCATCCCATGCCTAACTGCAAACTCACAAAAGACAAGTGGGTATTCCCACTTCTCTTTCAGAAACATTGGTTGATGTTTCTCCTTTTACAGAGAGGAAGAATTAAAAAAAAATATAAAAGTAGTAAAACTAGAGGCTAACCTTATGGAAAATAAACAAGGTATGAAAATTAATCCTACCTTGAGATATCTAAATTGCTGTGAAAACATTTGTGGCCTAGCATTCATGTTCAGCACAAAATCCTCAAACTGTAAATTCTAACTATGACTTTTTATTTTCTCCACTAAAGACACACAGAAAAACTTGCACAGAAAAACTTGTATCTTTCAGTGATATTGTGACTGTTCTCACTTATAAGGTATGCTATCCTAAATTAAACACCTAGCATTAAAATAATGGGGAAGAGAATATACAGATATTGTTTGAATTAAGTGAAACTGTGGACATTCCCTTTGTTCTCTGCCAAAATTGATTTGAGAACACTCAAACTATTAGAGATCTAACTAGGATTTTTAAGAAGATTTTAATGAAAGCCCTTATATGTTTACAAACATATTTATGTTTGAATTATTTTCCAGTGGAAGTTAGTAGAAAATACTCTTACTTTCCATTGAAAAGAGCTAACCTTAATTTATTTTTTATGCAATAACAATATCCACATTTTTCAATAAAGTATTTTATTTGTAATTCAGTGCTTTGGCATTTGTTATTTTTATATCATTTAAGAATGTGTACCAAGAACTGGATGAATCCTATTCTGGTTTTGTGAATAAAGGCTAGAAATTATCACTGAAAAAAGTCTTTCAAGTTCTCAGTTTTCTAGACCGGTCTCAAGATAGACTTGTGTTTGTATGTTTAATGTAGTTGCACCTTATATATTTCAAACACATTGCTAAAAGTTTAAAAAAACTGATTCTTACAATCAACTCTACGTTGGTACTGTTATTTAAACACTAGCATTGATAGTGAAATCTAGCCACTAAACAGAATTAGTAGTTGTAAATTATTCAGTTTAGTAAATAGAAAAAGAAGTGCATGTTTCAGAAAGTGGTAATTTCTTACAGTTAATAAGAAAGCTTTGTTGATTATGTCACAAGTGGAAATCCCAAGTACTTTTTTTTCAGTTTTTCCCATCTCTGCAGATGGCAGAGGAGACCCAATAACAAGAGTCCAATTTTCTCAGCTTTGCTGAAGAGATCTGGGAGAGGAGGCTTGACATTACATGTGGTACAGAATGGCATGTCTGCACGGCTGCAGGTAAAGGCTTCTATATTGGGATTTTTGCAACTAATTTATTCTTTATATCTTAAATATAATTGGCAACTGTTGGCAATTTTGGCCTTAAGAAGCACCAGGGAGCATATTACCATGCAAAACATTCAAGACCCTATGCTTTGCAGTGCTGATCTACCTGTAGATTTGTATTATTTTTGGTCCATCTTTGAGCGTTGTACTACATTTGGAAAACATTTTAAAGTGAATATGGTGTTTGTAGAGATAACAATGGTTAAATTAATGAGGTAAAATATTAATATCTTAAACATTTTCACATGGCTCTTATTGCTTTGTGGAGGGTTTGGGATCATGTATAGAAAGTTTGCATCTTTGTAACACCCATGACATGACTTCCTAGGTCTGAGTCAGCAGTCAACAAAATTCAGCAAGTATTTTTACTTGCACAGGATCATAGGATCACATTTAATTGTAGATGTGCTGATGAATAGGGAATCAGCACACTGCTCAGGCAGTTAGATTTGAATTGAGAATTGAGAGGGCATAAAACTCTGTGGTGGTGGCTGTTTAAGCTGTGTCCAAGAGGAAATGAAGGATATCATGTCAACCCCAGAGCATGAGTTGAGCTGTTTCTTAGCTGCTGTGTAGCTATAGAAAAAGGTCTGGTGAGCTAACACAAATACATGCATTTTAAATATCATGTTACGTCATGAAGATCTCACACATACACAGATTGCAAAGTTCAGGCTCTAGTATAGACTGCTGTAGTATTATTCCCTTACTTAAGGGGAAGGAGGGACTGCTTCTTTTGCCAGCTAATGTTGTGGTTTGCTGGTGTCATTAAGTGCTCATTAATAGTAAAACCAAGCCTGAAAAACCTAGTGTTTTCCAGGTTTAGACTGGGGTCCAAGCCTCTGGACAATACAAAAATAGAGATGGCACTTTCTCTCTAATGTAGCTGTGGTGGAAAAGTTTGTGTCAGATATTGTGAAATGACTTAACTGACTTAAATATGGAGAAGAAAGCTCTGTATTCAAGTGATCTATTATCAGCAAAACATTCCTTATCAAGAGTACTGGTCGCCTGTTTCTTTGCTTTCATACGATAAAGTGGTTTTCTCATTGGAAATAATGGTACAGACTGGCACAAGTCAAATATTCTCAATGTCTTAGGTTGTTCTTACAGCACACGAACTGAACACAGATGTGAACTGTAGGAAGGTGGCCAGTGTTTCTGTCAGTTTGGCAGGCAGTTTCTGGAAAGCCTTCCAGTAGCTGGCAATTTTGGGTACTGCAAATATCAGACATACATTTATTACATAAATATGTATAGCATTACCCTTAATAAAATTTTTCTCTTTTCTTTTTTCTCAAGTGCTGTTTTAATTTGCAGTGAGGAGAGAGTGGAGAGTTTTATGCTGTTTTATTCTATTATTTTCTTTTTTTTTTTTTCAAATGTGTTAATCACTTTTAATAAGCTGCAAATTGTATTTTACGTTGTATTAAAGGAAAATCTGATCTTATGCAGTTTACTGAGGACATATGAAGAGAATTGAAATATAACACAACACTGAGAAATATGATAATAAGTTTGATGGCATTTGTATCACAATAAAACTGAATAATGTGAATAGATTTGAAAATTAGCAAAACATTCTGCGCATATATGATGCATTCAGGGCCAACTGCATGGATCTGTAAGCCTTTAATTTTATTTTTTTTTAATTTATTAATGATAATAGTGTAAATTTGGAGGTGGTCCACTTTTTTTTAAGGGAAGTTATTGGGGATGAAATGGATTGTGTGTGGACCTGCCAAGTTCTAGATGCAGAAAGTAGTGACCTTTTAAAATTAATAAATATCACTTAGTTTAAGCTGCTGATGATCTACATTCATGTTTTGGGTATTACATGTTCGTTATGTTTTAGTAAGATATTGGAACAACTCGTGGCTAAGCCAGTCAGCACAGCAGACCACAGTCTTGTTATTTTTCTGTTTTTAAAAGCAGAACATACACCAATATATCAATGTTTAAATAACGTTGAAACAGATCTGCACAGAAAAAAATGCCTTTCAGATTTTTTGTTCTTTATAAATAATCCCCATTGAAAACTCTAACAATGACTGAAAGGGCCATGGAAAGGAGCACTTACAGGCAAATATCCAAAATACACTGATCTAGAGGATGTATATGTGCTCTTTTGTTCTGGACATATATGCAATTGATTAAATTGCATGGTGAAATACTGCCAGGAAAGCATAAACCATGCTTAAGATTCCAGAAAAAATTTTCAAGTTTTCTTCTCAAACCATACATGAAATTCTTTCACCAAAAAAAAAAAAAAAAAAAAAAAAANCAAAACCAAAAAAAAAATTTTTTCCAAAAAAAAAAAAAAAAAAAAAAAATCCAAACCCCCCTACCTAATTTTGAGCTTGAATCAGTTTCATGATGTTTCATAGTTATGGTCTTCAGCTTGTGTCATCCACACCTCCAGGGCCCTTCAGGCGTATGGCTGTATTTGTGTGTGGATGTCTATGGATAAATGAGGAAGATCTGTCTCTTTCGAAGAGGTAAACAATATGAAGGTAGCAGGATTGCTTGTGAAGGTGTGTAGACCTATGAGGAATGAGATGAAAACAGAAAGCGAAAAGAGTTGACTGAGTGCCAGAAAACATCCCAAAGTTTTTTAAGTGTGAAATTTGGAGAACATGGGAACTGATAAAATTCTCTTAGTTCAAGACATTTATGATTCAACAGGCCTAAAGATTTGAAAATTGTTTTCAGAAAATAGTTCAGCTATGGAGGAGAGCTTTTGATTATACAATTTAGTTCCTGTGTTTCCAGCACCTTTCACAGCTTTCTGGAGCAGTCTTCTTTGGGCTGCACTGTAGTAAGTCTTTGTTGGCTGCAGGCACAGCAACCGATGTCTTCACACCAAGCTCATTTTCTTTCTTCCCATTGTTCTTTTGGTAATTATTGCTTTTGGATTATAAATGGCTCAAGAGCATTCCAAAACTTCAAAGAACTCTTTTACTGCTACTGCAATCTACACATGGTAGGGCTTGATGGGGAATGCGAGATTTGTTCTAGGAACATTAGCTTTTGTGTATTATTATTATGTATAGAGGTAGGATGAATTTTGCAGCCATCATTCATCATTGTAGAGATCTATCATCCCATAAATGGCTTCACTGAAACTATGGAGTTATTCACAGAAGAGTATCAGCATACATCTAAACATCTTTTTACTATCAAAAACATAGTTAAAAATGTGCCGTTATATGTTCTTGAACAAAATCTGCGGCAATCCTGGTTTCATTGAAAAAGTCTTTAAGATTGATTTGAATTCAAACTTTCATCTGTATCCATCTTGTTTATTAAAGTATATCTGATTTTTCTCACTTCAATACCAAATGGATTTAAAGTGAGTTCTCTACTCTGCCTCTGCACATTGCTGTGCACATAACAGAAAAATATGAGCTCCCTCTTGTGGTTCAAAAAACCTTCTCTTTCACCAAACTGAACCAAGAGGTCCCTGAACAAAGCAGTTAAAATATTTCAAGTTTCTTGTGTAATTCCTGGACTTCATTAAAGGGTAAATCTCTTATGTAACAGTAGTGAGATATTTAAAAGCATAGCACAATAAAATTAAAAAAAAAGATAGGGCTAGGGTCATTCTAACAAGAAAGTAAAAGCTTCTCTAAATACATCATGTTTAAAATACTGAATAATAAGGCCAGATATGCAAGTATAGAGTTCTTAGTCTAATAGAACATATTTTTTAGCTATTAAAACAGAGAAAAGAAGCCTGTTCTCGATGAGACAGAAAGAATAATTTTACAACTTCTGGGATGACAGACATTGCAAAATAAGATACTCATTGCAGGCACTTAAAGACTGAAAATTCTTAGAAAACTGTGTAAAAAAAGAGTCTTCTCACACAAAAATAATTCAGGAAGTGACAGCTTCATCAGTAGTACTATTTTACAGGTTTGCAACCTAAGAGTCTGCTTATAACTGCTCCCTGTGTATCAAGATTGCTTGTGTTCCTCGTAATGAATCAGACAGGAAACAGCTTAAGGGCACTGAAATTGTGGCTTCTTTAGTCTGTACTTGATGCTCTTTTTAAAGGTTGTTAATGTCATATGGTTCTCACTGTAAGTTTCCAAAACAGGAGAAAACTAGAAACTTAGACTTACTTGATTTCAAATGACATACAAAGGTATAGACACCTGTGTCAACTAGATAAATAGTTTTCTAATCTGTGATTTTAATTTTTCAGTTGTTTACTTTTAGAAAAATCTTTGTCAACTGGGGGACTAATGGTAAGCAAGATTCTGTTTTGACTGCTGCAGTGATTGTGCACACCTAGTGGTTGTTAGAATGACATCTTAAATGGTTTATTTTGGATGGTACTTTTAACTATTTTAGATTATGATGAGAAATGCTGAACATCAGCTTCTGCATCATATGATCAACTGTTGCAAAGGATTTCTCCTTGAGGAGAAATCTTGTTGCCATGTGTGTGTTTGCTTTAGTTTATCTGGGAAGAACACCAGGAAAAATAAGGTCAGAATGTATTCCCTGAAAGGGGTTATGTGTATACGAGGTGACAATACACCTCCTCATTGCTGAATGAGAGATGATTAGAATTGTTCATTAATCTTTTACCAAATGTCATTTCTTTGACAGATGACAAAAGTTGCACAAGAGTCAGACACCTTAGAGAGAACTGAAGAATAATCTCAGTGGAAGAAGGGAATTGGAAGACTTTATTTAGAAAGTGTAATTTATGCCCTTTTATAATTAGATTGAAAGCATGCTGGTGTGATACCTTTGTTCTAGACTAAGTTTTCTGGCACGTGAGCATGGATTGGATTATATTCAGGAGAAATTGAAGTCCTACTTTCAAATGTTATCTGCTGAGGTTCTTTTGGTGGGAAGACCTTTAACAACAGTGGCTGTGTGGAGATTAAATGAGCAGTAGTGAGTACTTCTATTAAAAAAGAAGAAAACATGGGAGCATCTACTTGCAGAGACAAACCTATTTATCATCTGAGAACTAATCTTATAGAGAGAAAAGATGGAGACAAACAAACATCTCTACTTTTTAGAGTGCAAATAACTTGTCAAGCTGTCAAAGAGAATGTTTTTACCATTTATCAGATGGTTCTATTCTTTTAAATGCTTAAACATTCTGTCAATCACATTTGAACCCACTTGTATGGTTTTCAAACATTCTCTAGCATACAGGCAAGAGAAGAGCTTTAAGAAATGGTGATTTCCTTTAAAGTATAGTTTACTTTAAGAGGCACTTTGCAATTCATATGTGATTACAAATTTTAAAGGAATATAGGATGATGAAATTTTAACTGGATAAATCCATGGATAAACATATCGGTTTTTATTACTTTTTAATTACAAAATTATAATATTCTTGCTTTCCTGGAATAACAGTTTTGACATGCTACAATTACTTTGTTAATTCACACTTCTTTTTCCTGCTTTTCCATTTGTTCATTTGCTTTCTTTCTTATGCATTTCAGTTCATTTGATTGTTTTTTGTCTTTCTTTTCTTGCTCTTACTTCCTTAACTACCACACCATATGAAGCCAGGGAAAACCTCACCAGCTCATAGCGTTGCTTAGCAATGTCATGCATCTCTTGCTGTCTGTTGTGAAGCCATGGCATCCTGGTCTTTCAACAAGGATTGCTATATCACTGCTTTGCTATAGGTTCCATTTTTCCCCTGAGATTTCTGATAAGAGATGATGTGTCTAGACAGCGTACATAAGAGATTACCTTCTATCCATTATAATATAATTAGATCAAGCCATACCAAAGCTCACCAAGATTTTATGTTTAAAAGGTCAACAGCTTTTATTCCATATCTCAAAGATAAGCACCTTACATTGGGCTTAATATGTAGAGTGCTGTGCCTGAAAGAAAAGGAGCTTCAAAAGACTTCTACTTCTATTATATCATTCAAAATAGACATTTGATACTGTAATACGTCCATTTTAACTTCCGTGATTCATGGAGCTAGAGATAAAAATAGGTCAGCTATGCCCCTACTGGTTCAGGATTATTTCCTGAAATATATTTTCTATTTCTAAGTCCAGAGTAGATTTAACTATCTCCAGTGAGGATTTACATTTATTAAACTGGAGGGCTGTTCTTTGGTGGTCTTAATACATTATCATTTATTATTTGTATTATGGCAGCAATTGGAAAGCTCAACTGAAATTAGAATCCCACTGTGCAAGGTATTCTACACATTGAATGAAGTAATTTTTCCCCTGAAGGGTTTACAGTCTAAGCAGATAAGAGAAGATTGAGAAAATGGCCATAACAATATCCCCATTTTACCAAAGCACAACTGAAGCAAAGAGAGGTGAACTTCTCCTTGGCTTGCTGATAATATATATGTAACAGACCTGATAAGTGACTTCAGATCTGCTGCATTCTAGCCTTGTGCATTACCTAGAAACAGGTTTTTACATTAAAGATACCCCTCAAGACTTCGATTCCTAGATTTTTTTTCTTCTCCAATCTCTTGCCTCTTTTGGGATTTATGAACTTCATTAAATTACCTTGAATTATATAATTTTCAATGTTAAATTGTCCTGCTCGTTAACTATACCACTCAAACATCAGAAGAAACTTAGCACATAACCCATGTTTTTAGAACTCCCTCCATTGTTCACCAAATGACTTGTTGAGTTTTTAAATTTTTTTCCCTTTTTCTCTGCCAGCTCCTAACTCTACTCTGAATTCACTATATCTTTCTTTAGCTTTATAATTCAAAAATCCCAGCATTGACTTCAGTATTACTGAACAGTTTTGCCAAAGTTCTACAAAACAGAGAAGCTGGCTTATATTTTCCATGTAATCATTGCCTGGCATATTCTGTAAGTGGGGATATTTCTCCTAGCAAATATTTCTCTGCTTTGTAAAGATCAGTATGGCAAATCCTACTGAAAGCAATACAGCATGGTTCTAAACAGCTTAGTGTTATAAATCTAGTATGTCAAATTCACAGACTCTTAGAAGCAAACTGTTGTGGTTTAACCCCGGATGGCAACCAAGCCCAACACAGCTGCTCACTCGCTCCCTGCAACAGTGGGATGGGGGACAGAGGTGGAGCGGTAAAAGTGAGAAAACTTGTAGGTTGAGACATTTAACAGGTAAAGCAAAAGCTGCGTGTGTAAGCAAAAAACCCCGAAGGAATTAACTCCTCACTTCCCATGGGCAAGCAGGAGCTCAGCTATCCCCAGGAAAAAGAGCTCCATAACATGTAACTTGAAAAGACAAATTCCACCACAGAATGTCTCCCCTTTCCTCCTCTTCCCACAGCATTCTATGCTGAGCATGAGGCCAGTATGATCTGGAATATCCCTCAGGTCAGCTGGGGTCAGCTGTCCTGGCTCTATCCCCTCCCAACTTGTGCACCCCAAGCCCCTTGCTGGTGGGGTGGGGGACAGAAAAGGCCTTGACTCTGTGTAGTCACTGCTCAGCAAAAATGAAAACTAACACAGAAAATAATGCTCAATTCAAAATATAACCCCCATCTATGAAGAAAATTTACAAGACAAGCACACAAACATTTCTTTTAGGCCAATGAAGTTGAGAGCACCTCTTCAGCACTTATGGACAAGTCTTGTTTTGCTGGCGTATTTTGTTTATTAGGCTTTTCTAGCAGGGTGATGGTGATTTGGGTGGTGGTGATCTGCGTCACTGCTTGTCTGACAGTGGATTTTGAGACACACCTAGAATGTTCCTCCTTAAACACTTCAAGAACATCATTTCAATCACAAAAATATAGTGTTATGCATGCTCTTTCTGTGGTTTCTGGTGGAGAGATCATAGAATCTTAGAAAATCCTGCTTTGGAAGTGACCCACAAGGATCACTGAAATTCACCTATATGTCCTTTTGGAAAACAGGCTTTCAATTTCCAATTAGCTTTAACAGTAACAAAAGAAACTCACAAAACAGAACCAAACATCCATTCCTAACCCTGCTATACGTGTTTTCCACGAAGTATCCTTTTTTTTTCCTCCTCAGTTGTTGAAAATATTTCTAGCAACCTCTCCTTTAGTATGGCATTTCTTGGGGGACAGTGATGCTGCAAAAGGGAGTATTTTCATGTTTCAATTAATATTTTTCTCTTCTTAGTTTGGACTATTGCATCTACCCCATCTCAGCCAACCAATGATGTATTTTGTGATTTAGCAGTGAGACAACAGAAGAGAAAATGGCTGCAGATTTCAATATGTTAGCAGCAGAAAGAATGCTAACAGCTCACTATTTGGGGGAAAAATAGAAGCCAGTGTCTTCAGGCTCAAACATCTGTTTCATACAATTTGCCAAGAAATGCCATAACTGTGAGCCCTCCTATCATTAATTAACATAACATAGCTAGTATTGAAGTGATGGTTTTAAGAGATTAAAGAAAGTACATGTTATATGTATATTTTGTATTCTTTCTCATAAAGTTACTTACTCTGCTAATTTTCATTACTTTTCTTCATAATTGCCACTACTAACTTATTAAATAATTTGTTTGTTTTTCTCATGATGATGCTTCAAGGATGGATGATCTGTATCTTCTCAATCTATAATGAGCTACTGAAGGGCAATTAGCACTGTCAGGCCTGCTTACCAGCCACTGATGCAAACTTTTGCTCTCCAGCATACTTGTTTGTTGATCAGTCAGCTTCACCCAAGACCATGATGCCTTCAAGCCAACAATAAATCGGTAACTAACACAACATAACTGTTGTACCAACTGTGCAAATAAGCAAGGAAGTGATTGCTTTTGGTCGTGTTTTAGTTCCTTATACTCTTTACACTGCCTGCAGTAGAGGATTTACAATTTAGGATGGTCCTAGAGTAGTAACTGTGTGCAGCTCAGCCACTAAACAGGAAAAAAGGGCATAGTCAAAAATGAACAAAAAGTATTAATTATGTGTACAGGTTGGCTTTTATTCTTAAGAGTGCCTTGTTTTCCTGCTCTTCTCTTTCCTGGAGTAGTGCAAAACAAGAAAGCTGCAATTGGGTCTACTGTACCAAGGCTACTCTTGTCACATTGCATTCCATGTCTTCCTCTTCCATCCCTTGCGTGTGGGCGTATTTATTTTCTGCTTAGTTCCGTCACTCCATGTCTATCATATGTTGCCCCCCATAATTCTGCCCGCTTCATGGGTTAGGCAGATTTTAAGAGTTAGTTAGAAATTCAATGTTAACTGACTTTTATTTTTTCATTTTCCTAAGAATATTGCTGGTACATAAAGGCCATAAAAAAGAAATAAAATTGAATCTGCTCTGAGGTCTTCAAGAGTTGAGTAGCCTGTGTTATTAAAAATAATGTAAAATGTTTTAGTTCTTTTCAAACTTATATTTTATAGCCTATTTTTTTTTAAATTCTAATATGAAAAAATTATCTAATCACAACAGTTATTTTCGACAGGCAGCAAATATTGCAACAACAGTGAAGCCCCAACTGACAATCATATTGGGCCATTTTTTTCCTTGCAGTAACCTGTCATTCCTTGTTATTTATTTACTATTTTTCAAATATGGTGAGGTTATTATATTGCTATTTTATCTTACATAGGATATAGGAAATTACAAATAATGTAACGTGGATTAAAATCAGATGAGTGGGAGCTATATGTAATTTTTTCAATGGGATTTCAAAATCCCCATTAGGATCTGTCATGCCTATCTCAGAAGTGAAACCACTTAAAAGTGTTAATTTCAGCATCAGCATTAGAAAAGCGTCCTGCTTACTCAAGGACATATTTTTTATTTTCAGAAAACCCAGAGCATGAATTTTAAGCTGATTGTGAAGGTTTACTAGCCTAACTTCCTGTGTAGACGCACTCAGGATTACAGCTTTGTGTTATAGCTGATCTAATAAAACACCATGCTGTTATCAAAATGGTGATTGGGTTCAGCTGGCTGCTGCTTGATCAAGTGTAAAGAAAGCAGATAAATGGGTATGGCACGAGCTGGGTGGGGTCCAGCAGAACATCCTTCCATGACCACAGTGAGATTTAGATTAGTTGAGTTGTATCTTTGAACTTTCTTCATATTCTGACATGGAGGTGCTGTTTTCATTTTTGTTTTGTTATTCAAAAATCTTCCTGTGTTGTACAGGAAAAAAATCCACACAATAAAATATTGTTTATAAGTGATTTTATGCCTCTGCTGGTAAAGAATAACAACTTTTCCTTAGGTGGTTAAGCCCTACTATTACCTACTGTGCGTTACTAACAGAAATAAAGAAATTCTACCAAATACTGGTAGATGTGGTAATAAGGATTCATGTAACCACCAAAATGAGAGAGCAAGAATGAGGCAAAATTTAGGGATTTGGAAGATCCTGAGTCAGTGTTGGCTATATAGACCATACAGAGGTGTCTATCACAATATAGGCTATCCTACAGATTTTCTGGGTTGTTCTGGAAAAATACGCTGTGTTTTTCTGTCTTTCTGTATTATTGATGGTTTTGTAAAACATCAGTAACGGGACCCTCAGCAGGTTAGATGATAATAATTAAACAAACCAGAAAGTTGTCTTGATTTTTTTTCTCAATTGATATAAAGATAGCTTGACCATTATATTTAAATATGTGTCATTATAAGGCATATGTGTATATCCTTGGCCTTGACTATAGATAATGGTGATGTGTGAAACATACTGGAAAAAGGAGGCATAGGCTATGATAACTGTATTAATAGAGTTGAAAGAAAGAAATAAAATAAGGAGACATTATCTATTTTTTTTTCAAAAATAATTGAAAACTATAGTTCATTTTGTATATGATCATTCTGGTGGAAATATCCTTGATATCTTAAAGTTTAGGCTATAAATCATTAGACAGATTTTTCCATTTTCATTAATGTATTTACATTGCATTTGAACATCTTATTACATGAAGACATGCGACTGAGTGGCATTCATTAAGAGTCTTTGCAGTTAGCTCACATAAAGAAGCTCTTTCTTTTGGCCCATCATCAGGCCTGAGTATAGTGTCAGACATCTGATTAACACAGAAAATCATAGGCTTGCTGAATCATTTGATATTTCTTGGAGAATAAAGGGGACTATAAAATAGAACATGAATAATTCATATACAGGACTATCCAAAGTCATTTTCTGATGATATGATTTCTCCCTCTTTTCAGAACTGAACTTTGCTTTTAAAAGCCAGTGTGATAAAAGTGTGTTTCTGTAGTGTGGAGACATCTTCCTTTTCAAATATTTATCTTATAAAGTAGAAGTGTCACAAATGTTGAAAATAGGAAGAAGAAAGACAAAAATATATTGGAATTTCTCTACCAGAGAGAACTGTAGGGTGTGAAAATAAACTGACTTGTTATTTCAGGAGATTTAGTCATGACAGTAGAAAACTATACTTTCAGTGGAGGGTACAACTAATTTTTAAGAGCATCACCCTGTCACAAAATGTAAACTGAGAACTTGGCACGGTATTTTTCTTCTTCAGAGTGCTTTGTAGGAGATGAAAAATAGAATCCTCCCCAGTCTGCTTCATTGCCACATTTAATAGGCTGTGCTGGGGTGCTAAGAAATACAATCTGGAAATTTTTTCTCTAGTGGTTTAACATGTTGAAGTCCTGAGTTTTTTCTGCTGACCAGCTCATCTCTAGGTTATCATCTCCATTTCAGTATTAGCAGACAAAAAGGCTTAAGCAGATGAAGTATATTGCTATCCTTGCCCTTCTTATTTTCCAGGTTCTGCTTCATTTTTGAGTCTCTACAGCCTGATTCCAGCACTTTTTATTTTATCATTTACTGGGCTTGCCTCCTGAAACAAAAGTTCTTGGCAAACAATGGAAATTTTTATCTCTGGAGAAAAATCATAATCTTGTTTTGTGAAATCAAGCATGAGGGAATAGGCTTTTGTGATGAATTATCTCAGCAATCAGGGAATACCAGACCATGTTGAAGTAAGTCTGCTTCTGGTTGAGAGGGCTGTAAGTGGAAAAAGGTGCCATCTTGACTGTTAGAATATTGCTCTGATGAGGATTACAGATGAAAAATTGGTACCTGGATAAAAGAAATAGAAGGAGAATAAGTAAGATGTGGAGAAGGCAGTATAAGGACAACTACACATGAGGTTATGAGGAGAATGATGTGTAAAAGCCCTGTGAAATGCACCTGTGATATGTTTGCTTGTATGTGCTGAAGTCAGATTAATAGTTTAGTGTGTTCATCAAAGACATAGGATTTGTGTCCTTTGTTTTTATCATCTTTTATAAAATAATCTTCTCATTGATTTTTAATCTGCACATAAATGTTATACTACATTGCTGTGTAGATTCTAATTATACTCATTACAGTCCCATAGTACTGTTGCAGTTATCTTAGTATAGATATATTTTTTTCAGTACAGGTTATTTCCACATGGAGGAGGGAAAAAACTCACTGTGGTCAGGTAAAGCAATGCCATAGTATCTGCATTGGGCCTGTAGTATTTGGTGCCTGTCTCATTTGGGGATTTATTACCTTAACTTAATAGTTACAGTGAAAAGATGACTAACTTATGGAATCCAGTTTAAAAACCCAACAACAGTACAGCACTTGAATGAGTGGTAATAGTAACTTGGAAGGGGCTTCAGTCGAAGACATTGTGCTGGCAGTGGCTGAAGCACTCCCTACTACAGGGATGGTATGAAAAGCATGTGAGAGAGCAGCATAGCACACTGTAAAGTGCAATTAGAAGCAGGTGGATAAGAAAGTGGTTACACTGACTCGTGGTTCCTCTGTTTCTAGTAGTAACAAAAAATTTCTATGGTAACTATCCTGAAGCTGGATTCTCAGGTAAAACTTGGGAGCTTTGTGTACATATTTAATCTTGTATTATTAGTCAAAAGCCTCTGGAAGTAGCTGGAAGCCATAAAACAGTTTTTGCTGTGATCAAGGGAATTTTTAACCCTGTGGGGAAAACAGGACAAAACAGAACTGATTTTGGGAGGGGGGTGTGTAGAGAACGGAGGTGGGAGGTGGCAATGGGAGAGCAGAAGGTACTCTAGTTCTTGTTGTTTGTTTTGATTTTTTTTTCTTTTCTTTTTTTTTTTTTTTTGTTGGATCTATTGATAAAAAGCTCAAAGGCTGCTTGGCAGTGACCTCAGTCCTGTTCATATGACCAGGGGAATGCAGGCGAGAAGCTAAAGCTTGCTTTTAGTCAGTGATCTGTGAATAACCCTCAGTCCCTTAATGACGTGAGAGAAGCCTCCAAAGGGAGACAGTGAGTCAGAGAGAAGGAGGCACAGAGATTGCTTGAACAACCATTAGCACGTCATTGGTAATCCCAGCGACACCTTTCACATCCCTGGCATTTGTCTCAATGCACTCCACTGAAGGCTGGTACTATGTTTTATTTAAGGCTTTCTCACTGCCTTCTGGAGATGTGTGTGTTACTGTAGCCTGACTGATTGGTTGTCTGTTATGTTTACTAACACTCTGACATCCTGCAAGAGAGGGGAATCTGTGGAATTTCTACCATGGCTCAATAACCCTGGATTGAATCTTCCTTTTATGTTAGACACAAGGAAAAGAAAGGGCATCCAAATAAACATGCACATAAAAGCAAATCTTTTATAGAACATTTAAATTGCCATTCTGCAGAAGAAAAAGTTATCTTGATGTAGTATTACCCAGCTATGCTTCTGCCTGCTTGTCATCTAGTAAGGATCTTGTGATATGTGTGTGTATACTGATGAGGAATGCTAATCTGTGTTTTGCATCTCTGTTGAACATTTGTGTTCATCTAAATCGCTGCCTAGAAGCTGGACACAGGAAAGAGCAAGCCAAAAGCTTTTCAGAGGAATAAAGGCAGAGAACCTTTTGAGATCATACTTCTTCATTCAAAAGAAAGACATTATTTGGGGTGGGGGTGTGGGGAAATCACAGCATAGCAAGAAAAGTTGCCAGTGAGCAGCCTTGAAGTGGCTGTTTCAAGAGGCAAAGTTTATGATCTGGTTCCAGAGCTGTTTGTATTGGTCAGAATTGTGACTCGTACAGTCTGTTCCATCTCCTCAGCCTACTGTCTCTGACCAATGCTTCCGACTGTTTGTCTCTGCTTTCCATTTTGTCACCACTTCAGTGGTTGACCCTGGGCAAAGACTGTCCTTAATGACTCAGTTCCTTTTTTTATCAAATGCCATGCTAGTAATCACAGCAATAACATGACTAGTATTCACGTGTATCATAAAAAACTTAGATTTTTACAGAAAGTTTTGGAATTCCTTCTGCAGTTTTTAGTTTTCTTTTGGGAAATAAAAAGAAAAAAGAAAGGAAAAAAAAAGAGAGAGAGAATTTCAGCCAAATGCTCTAGTTGTGGGCACTTCTAATTTTTATGTGATTCTTAGGCTGTAGTGTCTCCAAGGAGATAAATCTACTGCAAAGTTTTCTTTGGATTACAATTTCCATGATCCATGGCAGGTGAGCATTCTCCTCATTGGTCTTCTAAGTTGTAAGAGTGGCTGTGCTGCATAAGAGGAGAAAACATCAGAGCTGGAAAGCATAAGGCACTGTAGTAACATTAGCAGATAAAATATTCAAATTTATGCAACAGAAATCTGAGATTTTAGTAGGAAGATATTTCATTTTCCTGTCACTCTACCTTCTCCAAAGAACATAAATATAACTATGATACTTTCTCTGGGAGAAACAACTGAACATTTCTTCCCAAAGGGAACAAATACCAGAATTTCTGCTAATAAAAGCTACAGAAGTTTAGGGAAAGTATAGAAGTTTTCAAAAAGGAAAAAGCAGGTCTGGTCTTTCCCTAAGGGACTATTCTGACAGTCACATATCAACTAATGTGTTTCCTTTCTACATCTTTAGTAAGAATGGTGTAGGAACACTTGTAGCAGCAATACACTACCCAAAGATTCCTCTGTGCTGAACAACAGAAAAGCTTTAGTAATAACACTGGTAGTACAAAACTAGAAAAAGTACCTTGCTTACTAAAACAGGAAGCACCTCTTCCTGTAAGTTTGTAGCACTTCTGCATGATACACATTTTTCGTCTTATAGTTGAAATAGATTTTAAAAACCTTTTTCTTTTCCTTTCCCTTTTTATGAGTCAAAATTACTAATTTAATGTGTATGAAGAACTTGGATTATCCAGCATGTGCTAAACATAGCTGTCGAACATTTGCCACATGTCAGAACTTTGCAAATGTTGTTTGTGGAATTATTTATATTGACTACATTGGAAACATGGGTGATTAGCAGTGATTTCCACAGTAGTTTGCGAAGACTTACAGATGGAACTCCCACTATCCTTTATGGACAAAACTTCTTGATATGTATAAGCTTAAGCTTGGCATTCAGTGCATCTTTTAAAGGATGGCAACTGAGAAATGCAAAAGTGGGCATAATGCGAAAATTAGAACAGTGGGTATAAAGGAGAAATGAGAATGAGTTCAAATTTGGTGTCAATTGGTACCCATAGGCTTCCATTAATTTTCAGTGGCTGACTTTTGAGTGTGAGTATGATACTTTTGTTTCTTGCAAAGCACAGTGAGGATTTTGGATCTCTACCTGAGCTAGGGGAATTAGTTAATGTTAACATTGACTGTTGACAAAACTCAAGGATTATGTATGTTCTTATAGTAGTCTGATACATTGTATTCTACAACATTCTGTCATAAATGACCTTCAGGGAAAGGGTCAGTATGGAATGCAATCAGCATTTCTGGCAATTTGCTATGATTGTTTCTAAGCAGTGGGAGTGTTCTGGGATGTATGAGAACTTTGTGGTACTAAGAGAAAGTACAAAATGCCATAAACAGAAAATTTTCTGTTTTGCAATATGCTAAAAGTCAATCTCCCCTGTAACAGAATGGCTTCCTTGGTTTTGTCTTTACCTGTAATTTCTGAAACTTACCTTGTCTGCTTTTCACAATTATAGCCAGTAGAATACGTAAATTTGTTTAAATTAGAACAAATGCTTTGCTTAAAACTGAGCAAACTTTTTTTGCCTAAAATTAACAAGGCATCATTATTTGCTATTTACATCGCAATAATATTTTTGTTTGGAGAAAATACTTCTTTTAATTTTTAAGAGAGGTCTTGATTCTTTGATGTAGAAATACAGTTCAAACAAATGTCCATGTTAACTAAATCCTTCCTCTATCCTATTGAGGATAATGCAACTGAATATCAATTGCACTTAATTAATTAGTTTAACTTTACAGCAGTTTGCAAATAATCCCCATGAGTTTTGTTGCTGCCTACTTGCTTGTCTGTACTTATTATTTTTCACTGAAAGCATAAACATAATTAAAATGCTTTCCTAGACTTTTTTGCCTCCTATGTCAGAATGTGTACTTTGTTTTCATGCCACTTCATACAGTATTATGAGTCATGCTCAGATCTTCAGAAAGTACCTTGGTTTTATCTAGTCTGGTATCCTGCAGGCCTGTACTTGGACTCCTAGAAATGGTAGCTAATTAGTTGAGCTCTAAGGAGAAGCAGGAAAGAAGATTAAATTAAGGACCTCAATGGATTTTTTAAACTGGAGATAGTGATGGTATTTGTTTGACTTACAACATATTTTTGTTAGCTTTCTTGGTAATTTCTGATACCTGGAAACTTGACATCTAGAAATTCCAATGAGACAAACACTTGAATAGAGGCTTCCTGGTTGGAAATAAGGTTTTGTTGAGTAATGTGATAATACAACTAATTAGTGTTTTTTAAATAGCTGTCTAATGTTCAGCTGAACACCACTGCTGACTCTTCAGGGGTGGAGGTATACTAGCATAATCCCAGTCTTGTTCTCAGAAAATACTTAGATATTATAACATTTTAGGTATAGAGTGTTAAAAATTTAGCTATATTTTTCTTTTGCTTGCCAAGAGAGGTTTTTATTGTGAGGAGTAATTTCTGTCTAGAACATATTGTATATCACTTCATAAACTGGCAGTAAGACTGCTGCAGGGGAACGGCCACTGGAGGAAGTTCCTCCCTGCCCTTGCCAAGACCCAAAGAATACCTTTTAGCAGGTATACATAAAGGTCCAATTCTCTGAAAATGTCAGTCCCTCCAGAAATATTCTGACTACTCCTCATGTCCTGCAGGGATACAAAAATGGTATTCTAGACTTGAGTGAGAGACCACCTCTTAATCACAGTGTTCATGTGACAGTCAATCAGACAATGCCATTCCATCACTCATAGGGAGGTTGTTAAACTTATAAACAGCACCATTTTGCACCAAGTAAGTCCATGTAACACCAAGATGTTGTAGCCCAAATGCATTTGCAAACTCTTCTAAAATGATCTCAAGCCTGACTTGCACTGAGTTTTATAAACTTTTCATATTTGCAGCTGTACCCCATGAACCATGAGCACCTTTTAACTCCACAAGAATAGGAATGCCAAACTCTTTAAATTGAAGGAATGCCCTAGGTATATTAAACCCTAATTCAAGACACTAAAGACAAGTTAGAGATTAAGGCAATAAGGCTGACTATGAAAAGAAATTGCCAAATAAAAAGTATGGAGCAAAAAGGTTATGATATTTGTTAACATGCACTTGAAAAGGCCAAATACCAAGATAGGGGATTTCTAACTTTAGAATGGTTGGATGAAATTAAGCAAGAAAATCACCTTGAATCATTAAATACTCTTTGTGGTGAGATGAAATACTAAACAACTGAAAAGCCTTACAAGAAAAGCAAGAGAAAATGGAAAATTTGCATCATGTGAAAATTATTCTGTGATGGATTTGGAATGTATCTGCACTGCATTAGGAAATGATAGATGGTATAGCAACACTGGGAATTCCTAACCATGATTGCATTTAGCCACTGATACAGAACATATAGAATACAAGTAATCAAGACTGTCTTTCCATAGTAGAATACAGTTACTCTGGGAAATTTACCTCTGTGTAATAAAGCATAATTGCATTCACTTTTTTAGTAAGATTTATTGGTAGTTCAGAATTATTAGGATGTAATTATTGTGCTAGAAAAAAATTTTCTGCCTACCTAAATGTGGCCAGGTTTGCTTTTTTTTTTCTTTTTGGTTGGTTTTTTTGTTTGGTTGGTTGGTTGGTTGGTTGGTTTCGTCTTTGTGGTATATACTTTTTCAAACTAGATGAGTTGCAGACATGTATGTATATGCAAATTTAGCACATAATACAGTGTAAAAAACCCCAGAGCATCAGAGTGAGTCTAAAATACATTGTAACTCTTGCAAAATAGATGTTGTCTTTACTTTGCAGAAGGGTTTTATCGTGCTCACAAATATATATAGCTGTGAGTATGTCGAAAGCAGCTAGCACAGGATCGCTTAGCTGAGTGGGAGGTGATGCAGGACTGTGCTATTAGTGAGCAGGAGGTGGGAGGTGACTGGGGCTGATGGGCAGGTTGGATACAGTATTTATATACATATGTTTACAGGTATATTTAGATGCGATATAAATATACAAATGTTAAATCGATGCAATAGCTTGCCTCAAGTGTAGATAGAATGATGTAATAACTCAGAGTGAGGCAGCATAGTAGAGTGGACTGAGCATACAAACCCACAATTTTTAATCTTGATATCTGCACAATAGTACTTTCTCATGTGTTCTTCCCCATGTATTCTGTAATAGCTTCGGCTGGACATACCTGCTTAGATAGGGGATATGTACAATATTTCATGTATAGTTGTAGCTTAATGTGGCATGGTTGAGAAAAGAATTATGACATCTGTAGTGGTGAGGGATGTAGAGATGTGGGGAATAGCAGTGGAGTAAAAAACCCTCTATATAAGGATTTCATACAGTTTGCCTCATCTTAACTTTTTTTTTCCTATTCTCTTGGTCATGTGGATGTTCCACTTATTAATTTCTGCTATTGGTTGCACTCATACAGTCTTCAGAGACTTTCTCACTTACTAATTAATTAGACCTTGGATTATTTTAATCATAATACTATTTTTATTTTCTTTTTAGAGTGTGTACAAATTTTCCTCCAAGTCGACCCGCACAAATATTGTCAATATCTCTCCAAATTATCTCTCTGTTAGTTACGGTGCAGTTTTGATAGGCCAGATTATGTATCCTAATCTTGAAAATGAACAATAACTTGAACAGCTAATTTTCCATCCCTGTCTAGCTTCCTTAATACTTATTCTTGTCTTTTCTGTTTCTGTCCCTGCTACTGGATCGTCTCATGGATTCTGTATGTCTAGGCTGGATATGCCTAACTGCTTCTTTAGCATCCATCCAGTATGACTTACGCAGCTTTCTTGCCTGTCTCTATTCCAGCTGCTCAGGAGCAATTCTAATGTAATCTAGCTGGCAAATTCATGGGTCTCACTAACTTTCCCTTGCCTTCATTTTCAGTTTGATAAACAAAGACCAGGATAAATGTATGGGTGTCCATAATTTTCCTGATATTAGTAGTGGTAATTGAGAATTTGCTTGGATTTTTTCAGGAGGACTCATCCTGCTCTGTGTTTGGCTGAAAATACAGATGCCACTGGTAAGATTTAGGCCTGTGAGAGAGATGCAGAAAAATATAACTAGATCAAAGGACACAGAATTATTACTGGAATGAGGGTAAAGTGTATATCTGTGAAAGGCTGTAGAGAAGGCTGGGAACCTGTGCAGTGTAATTCGTAATGTCCAACAATTTTGATATATGTTTGTGGTTTAGGAATGGTACTCCCCAATTTACTGAAAAACCCCAGACCTTGTGCCACTTTGCTCATTTCTCCCAACCCCTCCTTCCACCCCCGTGGTGGGGTGGAGAAGAGAATTGGAGGCACAGAAAGGTAAAGATCACAGTTTGAGATAAGAACAATTTACCAGAAACAGCAGCAAAAGAGGAAAATGATCAGTAACAACAGCAGTAGTGATAGCAGAGTGTACAAGAGAGGCGAACGATTTGCACACAGTGCTCACCTCACAGAACCCAGGGCCACTGACCCCTCACCCTGTAAAACCAGAGAGAATGTGATCCCGCTCCAACCCCGCTGGCACGGTGGGAGGTGGTATCGTATAGCCCCCGGCTGCTGCAAAAATTAACTCTGTCCTGGGCAGAACCAGGACAAGTGTGGATCCTGACAATGTCGTAAAGGAAAAATTTCCAGTCATTTAAGCTCAGTTTAGGCTGCTGAACCAGTGTAAAAGTCCAGTTGATACATATACACAGGATTGAGTAACTGTTGTCTTATCACAGAAACACCTTGCTATCACTCTTGGATTTTATCTCTCAAAAACTCCAGAGAAGGAGGGAAATGCTGTTATCAACCAGTACAGATAGATTGAGGTGGTGCCCTGGGCAGACCAAATTTCTTGCCAAGGCTTTATGGCAGCCCACAAATCTAGCTGAGCTTTCCCAAGTGCAATCCATCATGTCCAGACAAACATTTGATTTGGCAAATTTTAATTGACCTGTTTACTTAGCTTCTTACCAGTAACTGGAACAGCACACTTGGTGTCTGTACTAACTGCTACATCAGAAGGTAGAGTCTCTAGCAGTTCTAGCAGCTCAGCTTCAACACTCAGAAAGCCTGTAAGCCCTCAGAAGTATAATTTCCAAGTAAGCTCTAGCAATGGGCCTAAATCTGAGGGTGCAAAACTGAAAAACACTTATATGAAACAGGTACACTGCTTCTTTCTTACTGAAGACTTCTTAATCAAAGAAACTAAGTGTTTAACATCAGACTTTGCCCCAACTCTTTCCCATCGCATTAAGAAGCTTTTATAGTCCTTGTGTTGGAAATGCCATAACTTTTAATTTTTTAGGTAACTTTAGTCATGGGTTTGTTCGCCTTTGCCAAGGGGGGAATTAAGGTTTCTCTTCAAAAGACCGAGGGTTTGAGTTTCACTGGGTGAGGCCTGATGGGCTTCAATCAACAAAAAGAAGATTCCTAGACTCTGTAAGTTTAACACCTACAGTTTGGGGGTAGCCAGAAGATACAGAAGAGATAAACAGATATTAACACATCATCCCTTGATGCAGTTGGAGATATTTGGTCTGGGACAAGATTGATAAGAGAACCAAAGAATGAGGACCAAATCAGCATCAGAGGTGAAGGGATCAATAACCAATAGGGCATTGAATACCAAGAACTGTGTAATGTAGAACCAATGAATGAGAATGTCTTTGGGTTTTTTATGTATAAATATGTGAAAAGTTTGGTAAAGGACCATGTGTGATGGAATGATTTTCGCTACACAGCCTGGGCATGTGTGATGGAATGATTTCCACTGCCATGTGTGGATGAAATGATTTCCACTGCACATCCTGGCCAGAATAACATCCTGGCCAGAACAAAGTAATGCCTGATTCTCTCACACTTAAAGAGTGCTGGAGAGCTTCTTTTATTCCCGCAGTTTCAGTGACACTTGTATAACTGCATTGCTCAGGCTTAAACCCACACTCTACACTTAAAGAACGTGAGGGAAGAGAAGTGCACTGGAGAGTCAGAGTGCATCCAGTGAAAGCTACTACAGATTTTGACTCCTAGTCAAGATTCAGAATAGTAATGTACATATCTAATTGTTTCAGATTTGTTAAGTGCCTTTTGCCTCGTATATACTGCAAAAAGTATTTTAGAATGTGTTCAAAACCTCTTTCCATCTTCTCCCAACCAATTCCTACTAAAATGTGGATCCTTTGGCTTGAAATAATGATTGACATGGTGTTGTGTCTCATTTGTCATCTTAGATGGAGATCCTTTCAAAAATAAATGTGGCAATTAAATCCCCAGGCTACTTCAGTTTGTGGACAGCTTTTTTTAAAAGTGACTGATGAAGAGAATGCAGAGTTTTCAATGAAGCTGCCAGCCCCTCTTCAGGGTCCTCCTTCATTTGCATGGTCTTTGTCACAGATAGTTTGCTTGTGCCAATAGAAAGGGATTGTATTCATGTATTCTATGACAACTAGGGTTTTCAGAAAACTGACTGGCATTTCTGCCTGGGAAAAAGTAGTTTTTCAGCTCATCTCTGACCTCCTATAACTACTATGAGTTACACTGTAAGAGCTAAGGCTTCATGCTTCCGTGGCTCAATATGATCTATTGTATGGTATGTATTTTCTAAGAATACTCATTTGCAGTGAGAAAGACGATGAGGTGGAGCCAGCTTGAGCTGAAGTGGCAGCTGTGATCTAGCCCTCGCTAGTAACAGGTGTTTTTTAGACATGTTTACTGAGAAACTGGTTGTGATCAGTGCTGTGCTAGGGAAGAAGTCCGTGGAGACTGTCTTTGTTTTTACCCAGGACATGAGACCTGAAGGAAAATAGTTTAAGCCCATGTATTAATAAAAGCCATCCTAATTTTGCCTTCACTTGTGTGTGGGTCACCTGTTTCCTTTGCTGCATGGGTCCAGAGGCCAGGCAATACCTTCTGCTCACTGTGTTCAGTATGGTGGATGTGTTTCACTCAAATGACACATTTGCATAGTGAATCCCACAAGGCTGCTAGCCCTACAGCTGTATTTGAGCCTTCCCTAGTCATCTCTTCTTGTGACCCTGGCTCTCCTTGCAGTTTTTGCACCAGAAACTATGGGAGTACTGAGGATGCAGATCTGGGTAACCAGCTGCTGTCAGCTGATTTATACTGTTAGAACATCAGAAAAATTCTGGAAAGCACTAGGCTGTAACACAGCAATGAAACCTGTTTTAGCAAATGACTGGGCACAAGTGAAATAAATGTCTTCTTGCAAACCACTTTGGGAGGAAACAGGTGGTACATGGTTATTACAATGCACAGAGAAAAACTCTTGGGATACAACTGGAAATAATTCAAAAGACAACAGTGAGTCCATTGTAAATAAAAAACAGGGTATGATGTAACTGGCTTGTGATAAGCAGGGGTAACCAGTGGGCAGATAAAGACATAATGTTTTGTTCTTGTGCATTAATCACTGAGTAATGATGTGGAAGCAAACGGCAGCAGCTTAGGTGAGTGATTCCATGTCTCTACTGTGCTGCTGTCCAGTAAGCCCTCTCTCCCTGGTTGTAAGGGGGAGCCTCCAACTGTATTTGCTGGAAGAGACCAATGAACCTCCTCATAAATATTGGGGAAGGTCACTGTGTCCAGCAGGACACAAAAGATCTGAACACAAGGGTTTTCCTGACGTTAATAAATGGTGACTCTGTTATGAAAAAAAAAAGTAGGCATAATCCTGAAATGACAGAAATAAACATTGGTCCTCCTGATATTTTTAGATATTGTCAGCTGACAGGGCAGATTGTGAAGGACTGAAAAATGACGAACATAACTATGACTCTCTTCCTCCCCCCCTCAAAAAAAGAAAGGGGGGGGTAGGGAAGAGAGAGAAGAAAGAAGGCTCTGCTGGCAGCCTCAGGATAGTCAGTTTCAAAAGCATGTGTGGGGGAAAATATGAGAAACAATCTTGTGGGATTCAGTGAGGAAACACTTCAAAAATATAATTTGATTAGGACACAGCCTGTATGATTCAACGAGGGGGAGGAGGTATTGCCTGGAATATGCATCTGACAAACTTTTACATCAAGAATTACTAAATTACTGTCATGCAGCCATGAAGTACGGGCCAAAACTCTTTTTTTCTTTTACAAACTCATGAACTGCAACTTTTTGAGTTGTTGGGATCGATGATGTGAATCAGCACCATGAGGTTACTTTTGCTTCTGGTTCCACTGATGTATTCTGCTTTGTTATTTTTATCACAGTATCATGTGCTGCCTACCCTTCCTAAGCTCTCTATTGGGTTGGAGAGCAGGTAAGGAAAAGGAATCCTTACTGTAGTGGGCAAGAGAATGTCAGATTTAATATGAAGATAATTCAGGCTTTGTGCCTGATCAGGTGGACTTTGGTATCATTACAGAACATCATTCAGTCACTGTCAATTGTTTATTATTATTATTGTTTATTATCTGTTTTATTATCTGTATTGCAGCTGTGCCTGTAAGTACATTGCTATGAACATGTAATACTGATCAATACCAAGGAAAATAAATACATGGAATCAAAAAAGACACAATTATTTAGAGAAGTATTTAAGCATTTAAAGGCTGCAGCCTGTAACTTTTAACTGTAAATGGGATGTAGAATGCTATATTTTGCATCATAACACAAGGAGATTAGGTAGAATCACAGTGTGGGACCTGCTCCACTAGCAAAGGAAATATAGATGAGAGAGTAGGCTCTGAAATCTTCTTTTTAGTGACATTTCTGTCAGGGCTTCAAGGAGGATTATGCAGTGTACAATTGTACAAACAGTACAATGCCAGTCATTTTCTTTCAAAGAACTGAGCTCTTATCACAGCTTTTCCTTTTTTTTTTAACTGATAATCCTTAAGTTTGGTTTTTGCTACACTCATTCACGTAAAAAGTTGTAGAGTGTAATTTTTGCTTCAGATCTAGACGTCGACCTTCTGGAAAGCAGGCAGCCAGAACTTGCTCTCAGTACTCTCCAGCACGTAGATAATGATCTATAGTTGAAGATCTGTTTTGTTTTGAGGGAAAATGAGAGTAAATAAATATTCAAAAAGGAGATGATCTGCCTAGTGCAGGTGTCTGGAGAACTCACTTGGAGAAAAGATACTGTGTGCCATCTCTGCTTTTATGCACTTATCCTAAGTTATTTTGATATGGAAGCTTTAGGAATGCATCTGGGAAGGTAAAGAGAATACTTTATGTCCAAGAGTTGCTATCAACAGAGGAAAATTCCAGAGGGGACAATAAATACTGTATCCTTCATGAGCATGTTGTTAATACAATATTCTGTGATTCAGGAATAATCTTTCATCTTAGTACTGATTTATCTTAATTAAAAAAAAAAGGTATTTTTTTACTATCTATTGGCAAGATGGTATCTTTTGTCCTTAAGATATTTAGGAAACCTAGAACTTGTGCAGAGCCAAATGAAGCATTGGAAAAGATGCTTAATTGCACCTCATCAGTTATAAGATTGTTAGCACTGAATGAAAGCAGAAAATTGACATCAGTTTGACATTCTGTTTTGAGGTCTATTCTACATAACAAATTGTTGTTTATAAGATGTTGAATAGTTATTTAGTTGAAGTACACTATTTTGAACATTTTCCTTGAAAGTACCATTCTAGAGAGAATTGGACAGAGCTATTAATATTTGCTTTATGTTTGTGTTTGAAGGCTCAATTCAGCAATATCTGCTTAATCATATTTCATTCCTTCACTGAAAGTCCACTCTAACGTACTGAAACTCATGGGACACTTTAGCTACAGGTGTAGATGAACTGAACTAGGAAAAAATTGACTAAAATACTAATAACAGTCTATCTTACACTAGGCCCTGCCACTTAAAATCATTGCACATGTGACTGCTGGATATGCTCTTTTGTCTTAGTGTTTTTCTGATTCCAATGAAAGCCATGAAAGGATACCTAGTTTCATGTAAAAATCTTCCCTAGTGTTATACAAAATAGTTTATTGTTCACCATTCTTTTTTCCACCACACTGTTAAAGTCAGAACATTTTAGGGATGGTATAATAATCCTTAAACTAAAGAACATGTAAGTATAAAGTGTTTAGAGTTTGAGAAGTCTCCAGGCTAGAAATTTAAACCAATATTGCCTTGAAAAAAAGGGGGTTTAAGTTGGTGTTTTAGTTCAATGCTGGCTCTATAAACAGGTTGTGGATTGTTGCCCCGTTAATTTAGGGTTATTTAAAAAACAACAAACAAGGCTGTGAATGTATGTGGTAATTAGATGATTCATTTAACTGGGGCTGGGCTTTTGAAAAGGGGTGTTTCACCTGCTGAGAGATTCATTAAAACAGGTAGTAAAAATGAAAACTACCCCCCTAGTAATAATTATTAAGATCGGAATGATTAAGTTCGGACTCAAAAGGTCAGACTAACAAATTTGCAGGTATATTGCGAATTCAAAGTATGAAATGTGAGGCCCACTGTACATTTCTGATTTTGTTTCTAGAAGTTATTATTTTAACATTCTCAAGACAACAAACTGATCTTTTTTGTTGATTTGATCAAATTTGCTAATTTGTGTATTTTCCTTCATTCTGAAATATTGAAAAAACAGTGAACATTGCAGAGAAATGGTTGTTCAGTTCCCTGAGTAAAGAAAGCCCTACAAAAACCAGTGATTCTTTGCTAAAATATATGTTCCTGGACTTCTTACCTTGGAAAAAAAATTGAGTTGTTTTATGATACTGCCTCTTTTACTGTGTCTGGCTTTGGAAAGTATCTAGTTATTTCTAACCTTTGTTTTGAAAGTATTTCCTTTGTCAATAGTATGAGGAAATGCATATCCTTTTCTTAATCTTTCTGGAAATAAATGATAGTGACCAGCTTTATTAGTGGAAGTTTCAAACGTTATTGTATATATTACAGGCAAGTGCAGACTGTTTTAGTTGAGGACAACCTGTAGCTTCTACTCCTTTAGCAGCCCTGGGGAAAAGAATAATTCTGAATAATTCACAAACTTTCTATCAAAAAGCAGAAAAACTAGAATTGTGTAGTTAAAGACAAGAGCTCATGAGCTCTATCAGGAGAAGTAGAAATTCTATTAGAGAGTCACAATGGTGTTTCTTACAAAAAAGAAGTGATGCTTTTCCCTCATTTTCCAATTATCTTCTATTTTCTGTGTGTGTGACTCCTCACATCTATATATAAACACCTAGAAGTTGTTGTATAATCTAAATAAGCTGTATAGAAAGTGATGAGAAAAATGACGTCTGCAGGATGTGGCTCATCCCACATATTTAAATCACTATTGACAAGCTTCTGACAACTTTTTAAACAGAAACGTTTCATATTTAATTTGTTCAACCATTCCTCCTTCTCAGTTTCATTCCTTATCAGTTCCAGATAGAGTCTCAGGTTATTACATGGTTAGCAGGAGACAGGACTTGCAAAGGCACTACAGCAAACATCATTTATGGGTCAGTGAACTTCTTCACTTTGCAGGAACACTGCACTGGGACCGGTTTAGCTCATCTTCCTAACCACGGAGTACAACCCAAGTGTTTGCAGAGCACCTTCTCAGAGTGAAATCGGCATGATTCACAGTTGCATCCAAGCCTATTCTCTACTGCCACATCCACTTAAGCTTCAAAACAAGTTCTTAATGAGTTTAATCATATTTAAAATTTTAATATTTTTCAACATTATTACAATTGCCTTTGGCAAAAATCAGAAGTATACTGATCTCCACATGACTCAGACTCAAACCAGGTTTTGTGTATTCAATTCCTTGTGAATCACCACTTTAGACAAGACTTTAATTTTTGGGGTGTTTTTGCACCTTTAATTACATTATGGTGTATGTGATTAAAGAGAATATCTAGGAAATGTTAGTGACTCTTACAGACTTATTCACCATCTAGTCAGGATGGAATTGAAATATATTCTCTCTCTTCTTTTCTCTCTACAAGCTGACATAAAAGATGAGTAGGTTTCAAGGATTCTTTCTTGAGGATATCTATCTGTTCTCACTGGGTCACATAATTAGAAGTGCAGATTGTGGCTTATTATACCTCAAATAATGGCTTTTTTGAATCTCAAAGGTCTTCCCTTAGCTTCATACCTACAAATAACATGATACTTTATGATTTTGAGATCATCTTTGGCAGATCTGAAACAGTGTGTTCTATTCTCTCTTCCTTGCTCATTCCTCATATATACCTGTGTGGAATTTGAAAGAGATTCTGCAAACCTTAGTCATGGGGAAGAATACTGTATCGAACAATAATGCCTCTTTTAAATGCAAATTCTCTATTCTGGAAAGCAAGCCTAAAAAATTAATCCCTCAATCAACATGGTTCTAGAGTACACTAAAGGTACAGAGAGACGTAATATTTCATAGAAAATACCAGTCTTCTTTTTATAAACCTCATCAGAGGTATATTATAAAAAGCAACGTTTCATCATCAGTTGAAAGCAGATCCTGAATGGATACAAGATTTTCTCTGTTTCTGACCCATAAATTATGAAGAACTCCTGAAAATGAAAGTGTGTAAACCATACTGAGATTGCGTTTTGGTTTACGCTTCTGAGATCCAAGATTTCCCCGAAACAAAAAATGGCCTTTAGAAATGTGAATGAACTCCTGACATCTTACTGATTTTTAGTGTGAAGTGAAATAATGACAGCTTAAACAAGAAATAGTAACAATTAATAACAGCTAATTCTTTCAAGATTCAAATTGCCAACCAGTGTGCACATACACACACTGCTTCTATTTATTATTCTAAATCATGATTGCATTTTCACAATGGTTAGAAGCTCCAGTTAATTCTCTGATAGAATCTACAAGGTAGGTATACATTGTGACACTGTGAAAACCACTCCTGAAGAGCTGTATTTAAATTCACATCTTCCCTTCGTGCTTACTTGCCTCTCTAACGCTCAGCTGAATTTAAGATAACAACTTATGACATGTTCACTGTGTTGCATTATGCAACACAACATGCATGTGTGTTTCCATGTGTGCACAGTTATATTTGTATTTATAAACACCAAACTGTGCTCATCCTTTTCTGAGAGCTGTGGGTCAGAGCGAGAAACTCCACCTGTGTCATGCAAGAAAAATGAAGTGGCCAAGAGCTTTCCTGCCTGTCTTTGGCTCCTGTATACGGGGACCACTTGTGGGATCACTTGAGAGGGATGGAAAGGGAAATGACAATAATATTAAACTTAGGCTTGAACTTACACTCTGCAACCTGCAAGTAGGAGAGGAATCATCATCAGATTTTATTTCAGTAATTGTCCCTCATTTAACCCATTGGTAACTATCAGTTTATTACAAGGACTGTTCAACTGAAGTGTGTTACTGCACAGTGTCAGTCTTTTAAAACCTTTACAAATTCCTTCACTGAGCTGCTTCAGATGATTTTAAGTGAAAAAAAATCAGACTATGATGACAGTGAATTTTGTAATTAAAAATTTCAGCAGAACATTGTACAAATTTTCAGGAGCACACGCATACATAAAAATAAAATCAAACTAAGATATTTGCTTGGTCCTGTGACAATGAATTTCAAACTCCTCCTCTTGTTTATTCTTTTCTGAAATTACCCATCAACTGTAGTCTCGCTCCCTTTCTCTTTTTACATAGTTCTTTTTACATACTTCTTTTCTTTGCTTCTTTTATAATTGTGACTATTTCTTTTAGAGTAATATAGCATAATAATGTAGTAATTAAAAAGTAGTGCACTTTCCACCATTTACTATGAAAATGCACATTTAACAAAACTTCATGTCAGATATGTGCAAGCCCTCAGGCTAGAAGATTTTGAAAGGTAAAAGTTTTGACTCTATACAGCCAGTTTGGTTTATATGGATATTGGTATTGGTGACCTGTAATTTCAGTGGCTTAATGATTTTACTTTACTGGAATGCTTTTGTACTTTGATTGTCTGGTAGACTGGTATGATAACTAAAAAATTTGGGAATGTAGAAGTACTGCATGATGGAAAGCCGAGTATTCTGGCTTGCGTGCTATTGAGCATAGACTATGTAACAATATCCAGACTTAAGAGAAACTATATCCTTACAGAACAGATATTAGAAGTTGTAATTTCAAAATGACAATCTGCACATCTGAGTACCGTAATCTGCTTTCCTGAGGGCCGTCAGTACACAGGTTTTCTTTAGAAGACAGACTGGGAATTGATTCAAATACTCATATTTTTTGTTCTTGCTTCTTCTGTGTTCCAAAGGAAATTGTTGTCTCTAGCTCTTTTCCTCCTGTTTCTTTTTCATATTCAATGGTATACAGAGAAATGTAATAATAATTCTAAATCTGCTGACCAGATATACTGACAGTGTGATATTTACATTATAAAATTACATCCTTAATAAGATTCAGCTTTTTATAGACCATTGATAAATCAAGATGTACTTTCAGATATCTCTTGGTCACTTTCTTGCCAATGCACAGCAATTTGGGCATGAAAATATCAGTATTCCATTGTAATTCCTTGAGCTACTGTATGTATCTAAATAAACACTTGTGAGAGATCCATAAAGCAATATCAGAAGACAGTTACTGCTGTAATAAGGAAACAAGGCTCTTGGAGTGTAATCAAGTTAAAATTATTTGCACATAAATAGCATAATTATTTTATTAAATGTGTAAATCACTTTTTGATTTCTATAATGATTTCTTTTAGCAAGTCATGAAATATTTAGCATGAGAGATAACAGACTTCCTTGCACAGAAAGTTTTTCAGCCTTTCATAGAGGAGAAAGGCTGTCATTATTCTCTCCAGAAAAAATGGATTCTAAACCAGTTGAGTCAGGCTTATTTGACATTGCTCACAGTGCAGACTGTTGTTGGTATTTGAAGACAGTCCAGCTCTGAGCTGTAATTATGATGACAGATCTATTCATGTTTGTTGGTGCTGAGGATAGGCAGCTGTTTTCACTTGCTGGCTTACAATTTGACAACTGCAGTCCCAACAAACGCTTTTGATGTTCATACATGACAGAAATAAAAAGATCAAAAATCACACATAATATGTCCCATCCTCCTTCTCTTTATCTTATTTCTGAATCCATAGAAATGTAGTTCTTGAAGGGACTTTGGGGGATTTACCAAGTCAGATCTAAGGCAGTCATAGCTACCCAGAACACATCAGTCTGTGTTGGTTTGTGCCTGCTTACAAAAGGTATGGCTTTCTGGATGAGGTCTGGATTGATTTTTCAAGAGGTAGATTCTCTTCCTGGTTTTGCTTCAGGATTTTCTTGGCCTAGGGTAAATCAGTTGCTGAATTCTACCTTCCCATTTGCTCTAATTGTAGGTTTCTCATTCTTTCAAATTATTCATGTCTACAATAGCCTCCATGATGAAGGTCTGACTTCAGATGAAGAGCTTTAGGTGTTACTCATCTCAGGCTTTCTCTCTGCTTACCTTGCTCCTCCAATATGTCAGCAGCTCTTCAGTCTTATTTTACCTTCCCTATCCTACCACATATGCTTAAAGCTAGAGCTGTTACTCTGTATGGAGCTAGGCATTAACTGAATATGGGTAAAAATATGAGCTGTAAATTCTTGGCCTTCTACAGAGCCATCCTGTGAATTTGTTTCACTGAGCATAAATAACAGCTGGATTTTCCTTTCATTTGTACTCAGGTATTTCATTCATGTTCAGTTACTTCTCTGTGCATTTTGTAGGACAGACTCATAATAAAATATATATGTCTGTTTGTATGGTTGGGAATCAAACCTAGTTTCTGTGGAAAATGTTTTACTATTCTTTCATAAAAATGAAATTAAGAAATCAGTATGTATAATTTTATTAGATACACCTCTGATGCGTATTTGCTTTGGCTAGGGCACTGCCACCAGGCTATTATTACCACGTGCATTCAAATGACATTTTATTTCCTACTCTGCATTTCTGAGCAGCAGGCTGCTTTAGCTACTGCAGAGTCACATCTACAGAAAGGGGACAGATGTTCCACATTTTTCTTTATGAACCTGAAGAACCTTTCAAATTCACTTGCTAAAATGCCACCAAAGACACATTGCACAATAGATGACATTGTCCTAAAGAGATGAAGAAAATTTACTATTTAAATTCCCAGTAGAATTCACGGGGCATACTTGATATAATTAGTAATCGTAAGCTCAATGGGCACACATAGTAAAAGATAGTCAGTTCCTTCCTACTATTCTAATAATGGGAGACTGCATATAGATGTCTATTCAAAAGAGAGGATACAAGACTACTGCTAACAACTGTAAGAGAGAAAGAAAAAGAGAGGATGAGAAAGTTTAATTAACAAGTACTACCCAGAGAGATATTTTGAAGAAAGAATGACTCATAGGATAATAATGCAACTTTGCCAGTGGCCAGGATAGGAAGGAAGAATACAAAGGAACAGCTCACTTTTAATGAAGTAGATTTAGGTGCTGTATCTTTAGGAAGTTGAAAACATACTTTTGTTGCCCACTTACTTATTTCCTTGCTGTATGTTCCAGTTTAAGTTAAAAAAAAAAGAAAGAGGAGGGAGGCTGTTTTCTTTATTACTGTCTGGTAAGGTCAAAGGGTCTGAGGTATATCTTTTGCAATAGAAAGAACTCTTTGTACCAAAAATAGTGTCAGGAGAAAAATAAAGTCAGAATAAAATGTAACATTTTGCCAAAGATTACCTCTCAGTCCAAAGTTTTACATGTTTCTCTAGAGTTACAATATTTCCTGAAACGAACAGTTTTCAAAGGTGCTGTTATGGTACCTCTAATACCACTGGAATGGACTGGATCTGTTATGACCTTACCAGAATACTGCTCTGATGGGGACTGTGGCCATTAAGAATCAGTGCTTTTAATTAATCTTATCAGTTCAGTAGAAGGAATTTAATTTAAATCTCAGAAGGTTTTCCGCATTCCCCTCCATTCTTAGGGCATGCATGTCAATGTGACTAGGATATTTCTTTGAGTATCCTGATATCCTGGAGTATCCAGCTCTAGGCAGGAATATATTAGAAACATATCTGTTTGAAGTCACTACTCATTGTGTTGACTTGGAAATTTCTCATAAAAGAGAAGTAATTTCTCAACAGAATTGTGCCAACCCATTTTCATTGTGGCATCTTCAGATGTATGACAATTCCAACTTCCTTTGGCAAAAGAAATTAGAGATGGAGTAATCTGGCAAAAAATGAAGTTGTTCATTGTACTGCCTGAAGAAGAAACTGGATTTTACCTAATGAGGCTGGATGAAGTTTGCTTCATTTGGCAAACTGTGATCACATGAGGAACAATGTTTGCTCAAGATTAACAAAATTGTTTGTAGCAAGTGTAAACAAATGCTATTCTCTGTTTCCACAGCACAATTCGCCTCTTTAGGGAGCAGTTGTCTATCCCAAGATCTTAGTAAATACTTATACAGTGAGATATTTCAGACACAGCTGATGGGTACTGAAAGAACGGAGACTTCAACAAGGATATTGTTGAAGGTGAAATCTATGGTATTATTGTTTGGAACAGGATAATTTTTGCCATAGACATAAGTGCATTCTCTGAGTTTTGATTCTGTGATGACCCAGCACTTCACCCATGTCTTCAACTTCTTTAGCAACCTAATGTTCAACTTAGACCCTGACTGAAAGTGTTTCATGTGTGTTGCATATATGAAAGAGCACTACTAAACCACTGTAGTGTGTCGTCTTCTTCCCAGCAGTGTTTTGTAATACTTTATCTTTGGCCAGCATCACTAAGAAGGTCAGATAGCTGTCTTGTCTATTTTATAAGAAATATTTTTATGCTCTTATATCTGTCCTGTTCACCAACTCTACCATAAAATTGTTTTAGTGCCAAAAAATCACTATGTTTGTTGTGGTGTCAGTTTGGTAATGCATTGTGATGTAAGTCAAGCTGTCTTAATTGATCAGTTCCTGCAGTGTGTTACAATACAACTTCCATTATGTCATTCTGACATGCGTCAAGTATGTCCTAATTGTAGGAAAAAAGATGTTAAAGAGTCTATTTCTTTTGAGTAGATCTCATGATTCATTAACGCAAAGTTTCAGCCCTTGTAAATAGGCAAAATATAATGTAAGATATTCTTATATCTGTGAGATGTATTTTAACATATTTCCTATAGCATGTTATATATTAGAGTTATATATTCATAATTTTTTTCTGTGCTAAATTCTATTTATTTGTCTAACTATTGCTTTTTCAATTTTCAAAATAGTTTAATGTAAGTTGTGCTAATGTGCCATATGCAGATGCTCTGCTTTTTGTGCAGAAAGAGGTTCAAAATTTCACATATGAATTATAGAACAATTCTTTGCAATTCTTTCTGTTTTCAGCTTAGGAAACTGGAAAAAAGCTAAAATTAATGTTATTAATTTTTTGGAGCAGACATGGCTCATTTAGCCTCAGCAATGCTTATAAGGCATATGTATCAACTAAGGCCCAGGCAGCGGCTCGCTCCCTGCCCCAGCTGCATGTGAAGAGAATTGGGAGAGTAAAAGTAAGAAAACTCCTTGAGAAAACTCCTGGGTTGAGATAAAGATGGTTTACTAGGTAAAGCAAGAGCCACATGAAAAACAAAACAAGGAATTAATTCACTGCTTTCCATGGGCAGGCAGGTCTTCAGCCATCTCAAGGAAAGCAGGGCTCCATCATGTGTGATAGTGACTTGGGAAGACAGATGCCATCACTCCAAATGTCTCCCCCATTCTTTCTTCAACACCATTTTCAGAACAAAACTGAAACACAGCCCCATACTAGCAACTATGAAAAATATTACCTCAGAAAAAAATTACTGCCAGCACATGTGTGAAAGCTGGTATGAGAGGGCAGGTAAAGTAGAATGTATTGAGTGGAGCACAGGGATACAGGTTTATTATGAAGATATAGGAGGATATTTTCTGTTTGGAATATTAATGCTTTCTCTACTATCTAAATGAACTCAGAGCTACTTTAATTTAGATTTGTTAGAGCAAATTAAAGGGGCAGGCAATTTACTACTTAACTTTGTACATTCAGTATTAAGTCTGATCCATTGATGATCTTTATATGAAACACATAAAATTTGCCATGTGATAAATGAAGTTTCAAGGAAGCCTGTATTCTATGTTGTCTTCATCTTTATCAGATCCCAGTGTCTGCAGTCTTCTCAATGTGCAAACTCTCTAACAGCTCTCCTATTTCTTCCAGGAGCTTTAGGAACAGTTGTTAGTAGTCTTTTTGAATTGAAATTTAAAAAAATACCTAAATTCTGTTTAAGAAATGTTAGGCAGATTTCAGAATTTCTGGCAGAATTAGTATTCTGGTTTATGACCTAGTTTGCAGTTCCAGCCTAATTTATCAAAAGTCTTAAGTACCTAGTGGACAGATGTCTTTTTTAGGGGCCTTTTTGATTGTATTGATTGTTATTTTAATCAAGAGGTGCAGAAAGACCTTCTCTTGCACTCTCTCATCTTTGTGTTGCACAGGCTCCCAGATAGCGTACAAATGCATACAAATGACTGAACTTCGGTTTTGTCTTCCCCACCTACCCTAGCCTTTATGGAAACAATTAAAAATTATTTACAGTCTTCTTTTGCTGCGAACTAAACTTTAAAATTTTAATTTTAAAGTTGAAAGGCAAATAATGGTTTTTATATGAACAAATGAACCTGCTGCATAAGCATCAAATCTAAACAAACCCTTGAAACAACTTCAGGCTATTGTGGGATATCAGTACAGACAGGATGGGAATCATTTAGTATTCCAGTGAGGTTTTAATAAGGTAGCATATTTCTCAGTGAAGATTGAAACAGGTAATGAAATAAAGTAATATCTGTTTTCCCTATGCATTCAATTAGCTGTGAAGCCGATTTTGGTTTAAAACTATATTAGAAGGAAAAAGTTATACACACTAACATTTTTATGTCCTGTAACTATGTCCCATAGCTGTTCCTAACTGGACTGGCCTATGGATACACAGTCACGAAAAGCCATGTTTCATGATATAATAATTTGCTTGTGTAAGCACAATCTTTGAGGACAGCACATTAGAGAAAGAACAATGAGAGCTCAGCCATGTCTGATTTTTTAATAGTAATAACAGTTATTAAAAAGTTAATGGCCCCAAATTGTTCAATTTGAAATAGGCTTTAATTTAATTAGTCAAAGAGATTGACATTTCTTAAGCTTAAATTAATTTTGAGGTTCTGTAAGTAGAGCTCAAGAAGGTACTAAAACCCATTATCTATTATGATATTTGGGCTATTTATAAAAACTAACCCTAATGACTAGCACCAAGGTACCAAATCTGACATATTCTTCACAGGAAGAGTCATCTTGCTGCCACATCTTCAGCGTCTCTGCTGAAAAGTTTTAAGCAGCATGTAAAAGTATACTTAAACATAAGGCAGATAAAGAGCAAGCATACAAAGCATGTAGAGAAAGCACAAAGGGAATGTATACGTACAGGGAAGGGAAGCATGATCATTCAAGGCAGCATGCAGGGAAAGCATATAGGAAATAGCTTTGCAGGGTATGTGGAATACCTAATTAAACTCCACTGAAAGATGACTAAAATTTGTGTGGAAGCACCAAAACCAATTTGTGTGTTACTAGTAATTAACATCTAGTGCTGGGACCTGTTGATTACCTCCAATTTGTTGACCAGTCCAGCTGAAAAACTAAAGAACTCGTAACTAGCAGGAAATGTTACACAGAATGAAATGGTCTGCTTTGTATTATTGCTTTATGTTAAAGGCTTTTTCCCACTCTCTACAAAGGACATTTTTTTTGTCTGTTTCCTGATCATTGATTCCTCCTGTGCACAAGGATATGAAAATACACATATATGTAAACATGTATAGGTAAGCATAGGTCAATATTCACGTAGGTATTTCAATACATACACCTATTTGAATAATACATATATGGAGCATAAGGAATATGTGTGTGTACATATACGTGTGTGCGCGTATGTATATATGGAATAGAATATGTATGGGGAAAAGGATAATTTAATCTTGGTCAAATAGCGGTCCCTGCTTCCTGGAAAAAAGTTGTCTTTGGAAGAAAATGGCTTTATAACTGTCAGGTTCAGCTACAGAAGCCATTTAAAAGTAGAAGTGAAGCAGCACACTGAAAAAGCATCATCTAATGTTATGAAGTTTTCACTTACCATTGGTCTGGCTAGCAAACATTTTCATGAGCATCCTGGTTTCTATTTCTGGAGCCTACTCTGTCTTGGCTTTACCACCGTTAGATAGCATCAATGGAATATAAAATAGTAGTATATGGGCATAAAAGTGCTGAACCAAGGCAGTGTGTAAATACATAAAACAGAGATTTGAATGAAACTGAAGACTCTGTCTTGAAAGTGTGGAATATCTACTTGATATCCATAACTCCCGCAGTGTCTCAACACCTTCCTATGTTCCAGAGAGACTTTAGTGTAAGCAACACTGAAACTTTTTTCTTCTGACTCCTATAGTGACTGTTCTCTCCTTGGCTTGAGCAGTTCAGCTGTAAATGTACCTTTTGGAAACAATGGAGGACATAGAACTCAGGAAGGAAGGAGGGGTGGGAGGAAAGGCGTTTTTAAGATTTATTTTACTTCTCTTTATCCTGCTCCGATTTTGTTAGTAATAAATTCAGTTAATGTCCCCAAGATGAGTCTGTTCTGCCCATTACAGTACTTGGGGAATCATCTCTTCTGGTCCTTAACTTGTGAACATTTTGTTATATATTCTCTCCCCTGTCCACTTGTGGAGGAGTGATAGAGCAGCTTTAGTGGGTGCCTGGCATCCAGCCAGGGTCAACCCACTACACCTTGGTAGGGAAGGATCAAATTGAGGGACTTATAAACACAACAGATATATGCAAGTGCAAGGGACCTGATGGCATGTACTCGTGTGTTGAGGGAGGAGGTTGATGTCCAGGCAAAGCCATTATCTTTGAATGCTCGTGGTGACTGGAAGAAGATCCTGGGTGTTAGAGAAATTTCCCAGACCAGGTCTTGATCTTAAAGATGTCTTGTTAAGTTGTCAACAAAAATCATAAAATCATTAAGGTTGGAAAAGACCTGCAAGATCAAGTCCAACCTATGACCAAATATCACCACGCCCACTAAATCATACTGTGAGGTGTCATGTCCACTCATTTTCTGTATGCTTCCTGGGATTGACTCCACGATGGGAGCCTTTTCCAAGCCTAATCACTCTTTCTTTCCAATGCCTAATCACCAATATCCAACCTGAGCCTCCCCCGGCACACATTGAGGCCATTTCCCCTTGTCCTATTGCTAGTTGCTTGGGAGACGAGCAGACCCCCACCTCACCACCACCTCCTTTCAGGCAGTTGTAGAGAGCAATAAAGTCTCCTCTGAGCCTTCTTTTCTTCAGACTGTGAGGCATAATCACTTTGAATATTAAAAAAATATCTACTTTTTTTTGGTGAAGAAAGCTGTTTATAAAAACCTGAATTATTGTTTTGTATTATATTTGAACTAACATGTGAATAGGCAGTAATGTTGTAACATAATAGGTAATCTTAAAGGGTAGACTTGAGATTGTATTTATAGCCTCCATATTAACATTACCTGAGTTTCTTAGATAAGCTTATGTCCTCAAGATTCCATCTATAGTACTTTGCATGTAGAAGAAAAAACTTCATAATTTTTAATAGTGTTTCATGAAAGAAAAGTCTGTTCTCTCAGTGTGTGATATTTTATCGTAAAAGGAACCGGTAAATACTGTAACAGAAATCAGGGGTATAATTATGTTTTTTCTCATTATATTTATTGCTTTATGCCATCTAGTGGTCTCTGCACTTGGTATCAGCTTTAGTAGTTTAGCTGCAGAACTTTAAACCCATTAACAGATGCTATTCTAATGTGACTTTTTCATGTTTTCTTGGTACATGATTGGATAATGGAAGATCTCATGATGATAAATTGGACAAGTTGCCTTGTTACACATTTTAAGACGGAAAGAATTAAACAAACTTAAGAAACAAATGTTCAAAATGTTATTATTAATTTGAACTGATGCCAGGAATTTTTTTCAGTGTTGTATATGTGTTTGTTCTTAGTTTTGCTGAAGTTTTGACTATGAATAATGAGGCACTGAAATAAGTAAGCTGACCAGAAAATGACTTACAATTAAATAGCACTGTGTGGATTGTTCAAGGATTATAATATTATACAAAAAGGTATAATTGCAGTTTTGGGATTTGACTGTCCTTAAGAAATATCATTGCCCTGAAGGGTGAATTTATTTTTAAAAAGAATGTTTCTTTTGTTTTTTTAATGGAGGAAAAAAAAAAGTACCTCTACTTTGCTGGATAAGAATTTGAACAATTCAGAAATGCTTAATCTGTAATGTTGATAGCGAAATATGAGATTGTCCAAATGTGACTGGAAAATAGCTTTTGAGATAGGCATACTGACCCTGCAATTTGTCCAGGATATCCATTCACGTGTTTATCCATTCAAGTGCTGAATTTTCTGTAGTAGGTCTGTACAGCAGTAAGTTACTGCTTCTAAAGGAAAGTGAAATAGTTGAAGCAAATGGGCTGAGACAAACTTGTCTGATGGCTGATTAATTCCATCACAGAAATTTGGCAAGCACAGTTTATATTTTCCATGTACAATGCTGCCAATTGCCAATCTTCATAATGGATCTTGTATTGTTGATCTTTTTATCTTGTATAGCTTTTTAACTTTTTTTGTTCAGGCAACTTGGTATCTCAAAAACTCAGCTGCAGAAATCAGGAAATAACATTGGTGTTTTTTGTTTTCACTGAAGAAATGAAATTATTTGGGTCTAAAATTAGAATATGTTTAAGTAAGTGTGACCCTACACTTGCAAAAAATATGAAAACTTGAAAAAAACCCAATGTGACCTCAATGTTCATTGTCAATAAAAGTAAAGATTTTTAAAACCATCCATAATTTTAGGATTTGGATTGGCAATTTTGCACTTAGTTCTGGTATGGTATATCCAAATGTGGTTTTGCATTCTGACAATTCATTCCAGTTGTAAATGGAGCTGCTGGCTTTTCTGGAGTTCTCCTGGAACTGAAGCTGTTAAATTGATTTTACTACTAATTTTGATTCTCAATCACAGCTCAAAAGGAAAAAGTTAACTGGTCCTCTGTAAAATCCAGTTCTATCAGTGGTGATTAGCAAACTGAGATGTGTTTTATGATTTTCTGTTTGGAAGCACCAAACCTGTGCTACATGTGTGTCTTACACCTTACATAAAGTGTAAGATATTAACAAAGGGAAAAACCAAGCAAACCCAACACCCAAATTCTACTGGCTTTTACAGCGAAGATTTTAAAGGAGGAATAGTAATGACTTGCAAGGCAGATGTTCCTGCAAAAGCAATATACTTTTACACTGTTGTCAAGCTATTGAACCATAGAAGCCAGGTTTAACTAAAAAGAAAATCTACAGAGGCCTCTTCTGCTGAGTTGTATTACAGTGTGGTAACAGACTGAGCTTTAATTTTAGTCCGTAGATACGGGCAACCTGAAACAGCATCATTGTCAAAAAAAGAGCACGTGCTTTGTTGTTGTACCTTTGCCTCTGTATAGTAGAGGCTTTACATGGGAGACTAATGTTTCATTTTATTAAATATTTACCAACAATCTATTGGCCATATGTCATAGAGTTTCATGGTGACAGACTCTGTATTCGTCACCTTTTCAAGATGATTCTGTTAAATCCATGGTGTTATACAGGTTCACAAAGACCTTTCAGGAACTCAGGTTTTGTTTGTGCTGTCTTTGCTACTGGCATCAGTATCACATTTGTGTTCTGTTGAAATGGTTTTCAGGAATGAGTTTTTTATTACTTTTCTGTGGGATACCATGGAAGATGTCAGGATTTCTTTTCCAAGTACTGTTTATCTGACAGTATTGTCTTCAAATATTTTCTAAGTGCAGAGACACTTTCCATATGGAAACATTATTAGTCAAAAGTTATAAGAATACTTAAAAGGCTCTTTCCATGTCTTTTTTTTTACAATTATGCACTGATCTGGTTAATCTTATGTGTTGTTGCAGAGTAATCAACTAAAATGATGGAAATGGTCAAAGGTTAAGTATTTGTAAGGTTTGAATAAGGCTTATGCTTTAAGCACAAGGGATGGGGGAGTGGTCAATATGTTTGTTAAAGCCTAGTATTTTTTTCTGTCTAACAGAAGTTAGTTTAAAGACCCTCACAGTATGCTTCCCGTATTATTTTCCACATTTTCTCATACAGAATAATTTTTATGTAAGATGGTAAAATTATGGTAATATTAATTTCATAGGAAGTTACTAATAGCTTTTAATTTCTGTAATTGCATAAGATATATTTACTATATGAACACATGGTATGTTTGCATATTATAATGACAAAAAAATTGATTAGATCTCAAGGTAAAGGTGTATGTTATCATAATTAAGACTTCCAAAATATAACTTATGATCAGCAAGAAACAGATAACTGAGTGACATGCAAGAGAATGTCTTTGATTACTAGAAGGAAAAGGGAAGACTTCAAGAAAAGCTCACTTTCCATGCTGTACTTATACAAAATAAGGTTCTCAAAATTGTTTTGGCTCTAATATCATGCACAGCATTGCACCCCAGTAGGCACAGGGTTGTGCCACCTCTAGCCTCAAGGGATGCCACCTAGAGAGATTCAAAGATCCCTGCTAGGAAGGGCACTCCCTAGCTCCATTCCCACCAGTACAAGTTCCTCTGTCTCCATCACAGAATCAGTGTAGTCACAGACATAACTCCAGAAGTAACTGGAGGTTTGAGTAGCCTGTTAGACAGTGGTAACTCTCAGTGTTTTCACATTCATATATACCTGACCCCTGAAAGATTATTTAAGGATAAAAAGTGCCGCATGTCCCATTGCAAATCTGTATTGCAGGTGGTAGTTGGATGGGAAGTCAGGCTGACATGGTATTCTCATTTCCACTTCTTCAATACCTTGGTCAAAGCTGCTGAGACATCATAGAGGACTCAGTAGTCTGGGTCAAACAAAAGGGGGCAGAAGTTGTACTGTGACTCACAGATAGAGCTGCCCAGACACTTGACCTCTTCTTGTGGCTAAACATGAGGAAATAAATCAGCTCTATGGTTTTATTAATGCTGTACAAGGAATGCTGGATACGAAGACCTCTATGGAATGCAGTGAAATTAATTAGATAATAATTTGGGTAGTATTTATTTTATTGGGTAGTATTTATTTTTATCTTCTTCTCTTTTTTTTTTTTTTTTTTTTTTTTTTTTCTTTGTGGATACAGAGGAAATCTTTGGCAGGTAATGAGTTGTTCAACAATGCAACCATAATCTCAAATCCAGTTTGAGAAGGAAGCATAGTGGCAGCGACCTCTTTTTTCTTTTTATTGTAAGCATCTATATAGCTTCTGAACATTGAAGAAATATAAAAATAAGTTAATAGCCACTGGGTGACTGAGACATGACTAACAAAACAGGTAGAGGTATTACTGTTGCTTGGATCCTTGACCAACTCCACAAATTTGGTTTTGCTATGTTGCATGCTAGGAGCACTTGAAAAAGCACACAATGAAAGTGTATAACTGAATTTCTCCCTTCTTTGTTGTGCTAGATTGCAAGGAAGCATTCTTGTTGACTAGATTTCTTCTGTGTTCTGGAGGGGAATGTTGTACCAGGAGCAGTTTGTAAGATGATGTTCAAAATTAAGTCCTGAAAAATGGTGCCTTATTTGAATTTTTATTTTAAAAACTCCACTCAAGAACAGAAGGAAGGCTAAATGCAGGGCTTATTGCTAAATGCAAGGCTAATTAATTGAAAAAATTATATTGTGACAGGACAATTGACTGCATTTTGACTTCCCTATTATAAGCAATTCAATGTGAGTCATTACATAACAATTTTTTCTAGAAAATATTATTTACCATCATCATTGACATAGTGGTAGTAAAACTCAACAGATGTATTCTTAAATGTAATTTTGAAAAGCATATTTTGATATGGTTTTCACAGACAAGGTAGGTAATATGTAAAGAAAATGAGAAACATTTAAGACCATTCTGGGTAGTGAGTCAGTCTATTATAGCTGAATATCACCACCCTCTACAAAATGTTGCTGTGATTCTAGTTATAAAGTAGATTTGTGGCAACCCTTTTGAGGAGTTGTTAATAGGGGATGATGTACTTTACAAAGACAGTGGATGAGTATTCTCACCTTAAGGATAGCATCTCTCTCCTCACAGTCTGACCAGTGCAGGTTTTTACTTAAGTATGAAATGTGGATTTTCCTCTTGTTCCTAATTAGGCATATGAAGTCATATGCAGATAAGGCTGTCTTAAAATTTTTCTTTTACAATTTACAGTCTGTTAACTGGCACATTAAAGACTAACACTTAGCTGACCAGTTCTAAACCATGAAGAGCAAAGTGCAACGTTTAAATTAAACTGTCCATCTCTAATTAAGAAAAGTGAATTAATATAATTACTGTATCCCAATTTCCTAAACATTTAATATCTGGAAAAAGTAATTGTGTCAGTTAAAATACTGAGTTTAGCTTGGGAACTCTGGAATACACCTTATTTCTCCCTTTTTAAAAAATTATAGAGTTATGCCACATGAGGACCTGCCTTGTGAATGCTTCTTGTCATGGAACTAGATGCCACAGTCTTCTCTGGAGCTCAGGTCAGATAAATGTTGCTATGCCTAGCTTAGTAAAACTGACATGGAACACTCTGAATGTGGTTTTGGAAAAAAAGAAATCCTCCTCAGGTTTTCATGTCCAAACCCATAAAAGGGAAGAAAAATGCTACATCTGGAAAGTGCTTCTTTTTCACATGATATTTAGGGGGAAAATTACTGATCTACAAGTAGATGAAAGAAATCAGAGAAATAACCTGGTTACCTGGTGAAAAGAAACCTGAAAACCATTCTTTAAAGCAATTTAAAAATGTATTTTATATAAAAAAGGGAAAACCCTCAAAGAAGTTTACTTATTTTGCAAACTTTATTTTCTGAATGAAGACCATTTAAGAATCAATAATAAGCCAAAGTAACATAACGTCTACCAATCAGTTTCCTGCAGTAGCTACCATGATTTAAATACCATTTTTCTATAATGTGAGAAAACACATTTATAAATTCTGTTTGCTTGCTAAGCTTCTTTTCTATATGGCTGAAGCATCATTTTTTTTGGTATTCTGAGTTGTTCGTGAATCCCCAGAGATTTTTGTTTCTTAGCGGCTTAATCCTTAGATATAGCTGATGAATACTGCCATAGGTAATCAGAAGCATTCTCAACTGCTTGTTTCTTTCGGGCCTGTGACCAGGAGCCCGAGGAGCGGGGTAGGCAGAGCTGTGCTCCCAGCTGGCAGAGGCCCAGGTGTTTGGTGTTAGGAGATGCCCCTGGGAAAGATGAAAGATACGAGCAGTGCAAGGAGGGGGGAGGTGAGGGCTCGGCGGGGGACTGCAGATCAGTCTGCGCCAGCTCTGAAGAGGGGAGGAGGAAGAAGTAATTCAAGATAGTACTTAAAGCAGGATCTTTGTAAAGCCCCCGAGCAAGAGGGAGTTTATGGCCCTCGGCAAGACAATGAATGTACTGCTTTGTTACAGAGAGAGAGGGATGTAGTTTCTCTGAGACAGCTGAAAATGAGGCAGTATTTATTTTAAGAGGTTTGAATATAAATAAACTGCTTCAAGAATTCAAAGGTACCCGAAGGTCTACCTGAAGCCGGGAAGGAGTACCCCGGCTTGGTGCTTATGGTGCTTATCTGCTGGGAAACAAAGTATTAGAACAATCTGTCTTCCCCTGGTTCATTCATTTCTGATGCCCACAGCAGTCAATGAAGGACAGAAAAGTCTTGTGCATGCCAGGTGCGCAATTCAATAATCATCCTCCCACAAAGGCGGTTCAACCCTTTCTTTGTTGCCAGGGCTCAGGGAATAGAATGTACAATGAAGAGCAATAGCTTTCTTCGTAAATTGTGTGTTTCTATCTCTCAGCGTATAAGGGTATAGTATAACATTTCTGCATCTGTGAGAGTGAGCAGCTTTTTCCAAACCTGTAAAAGCTATTCCAAATCAATTCCTAAGTGTTAGAGTGATTCAACCTTCACCTTCTCTGCCAGTGTATGAAGCGTCAGCAGCCATGTATGCTTTGAGTCCTTGCCAAGTGCACTTACAATTCATGAGAAAATAGCAAGGAAAAATGGCTTCATGGCTGTTGCATATTAAAAAGACCTTGAGAGTTTTGTATGGAAAAGATTAAGTTGTCTGCAGTGTACAGAAAAAAACCTGAGTTAAGTAAGCTACTAGAAATGGTAGTTGTTTAAACCTGTCATGTGCTCCAGCCTCACACTGTCTGAAGAGCTGTGTTTGCAAGGAAGTACAATAGTTCAGCAATGTAAACAGTTAATATTTGGAATCCTTTTGTCTTTCTAATGTGAAGAAAAACATACCTGAGTACGAGTACTTCTAGCATTTGTTATGTGCCATTCTTTCAAAACTCTATTTTTTTCTAAAGAATATGTGACTGAACTCTGACATATAACAGGATAACTTAAAATGACAAAAGATTAACTTTCAGAAAAATGGAAAATGTTGCATATCCCTTCTGTCTGAGACAGGACCTGAGGGAATGGCCTGTGTCAGGGGAGGCTTAGGTTGAATATTAGGAAAAAATCTTCACCCAGAGGGTGCCTGGGCACTGGAAAAGGCTCCCTGGGGAAGCGGTCACAGCATCAGGCCTGACAGAAGTGTTTGAACAGTGCTCTCAGGCACATGGTGTGACTCTTGGGGATGGTCCTGTGCAGGGCCAGGAGTTGGACTCAATAATCCTTGTGGGTCCCTTCCAACTGAGAATAGTCTGTGATTCTGTACTTAATATGATTCAGTTTGTTTCAATTTCCAAAAATAGCAGGCAACTTAAAATCAGTTATTATTATTTCTGCCCTTTGCAGAATTCTGTAAAAACAGTTTTCACAACATGCAACAGGAAAGCCTTGCCATGCTCTCCCTGGTGATTTACAATGCTAATGTACAAATGATTTGCCTTTGTTTTGAGAGAATTTTGAGTTAAGCCTTGAGCTAGAGGGTGAACCAGCATTAGTTCCTTCTTCAAACAGTGGGTGTTTTGCATTATTTGACATATTTTGAGACAGTATCTGCATACATGGAAGAAAAAAGTTCATGTAAGTAGACTTTTACTCTAAAGCCAGACTTTTTTTTTGTGATCTAAAAGACAGATAAATCTTCAAAGCAAAGAATTATATTGGAGTTTACCTCTAAATTTTATTATTAGATTTTATGATAGTGTGTTAATATGAAGCTTTCAGTTCAAATATCAGAGAAACTGAAATGAGTGAAATCTAGCCCTAGTCTAAGGGCCTTTTAAGGTTGTTGAGAGAAGTGTGAGTGGTAAGGAATGTGTAATTTTCCTCTTACAGATATGGGAACTATTATTCATTTAAAGAGAGGAATAAAAAACCCAACCCAAAACTATAAGCCATAAAGCTATCTAGGGCAAAATTATTTTCCTGAAAAAATGTCCTGCTGTGATAATTGTAACCTCTTGAGAATGGGCCTTTATAAAAGAATTGTTGACAGATCTTTTGCAGTTGGGTACTCCAGTTCTTCATTTTGTTCTATTCCTAGACATGAAAAGTATCTGTTTCAAGAACTTAATTCACAAATTGTCTGTGTCACAAATGCTAAAGTCTAGCAAAATATGCTAACACAAAAGAACCTTTATTTATAGAATCAGATAAAGAATGTTAATAATAGAGTTGCTTCAAATTCTTTATTAAAAGCAAATCCAAAGCTATAAATTCCTTTTTTCCAAAAAAAAATTTTTTTTTCTGTTTGTGATACTTTCTTATGAAGAGGAAGTTTATGTATGTTTTTAGAACTATGTATGTGTATATATGCGTATTTGGAAAACTTCATAGAAAATATTTTCACTTAAAAATGATAAATATTTTAATGATAGTTCTATACATTGTGAACAGTAATTTGAAGAAAATTGTATCTTGGCAGTGAGAATAAAAGTTAGTTCTTATGCAGAGAATTTATATGAATTAACTATAATAAGAGGACAGAAACTATTGTTTTAATTTTACATGTGGTTCTTTTTGTTACTGTGTTGCAATAGATTTTTGCTGCCTGCAAGTCCCAATGCTGATCTACAGCATACACATGTTTTTCATGAAGCATCATTGATTTTTTGTGCTTGGTTGAAATCTCCAGTGAAAGACGGAAACTGGGAAATTACTCTGTCTGCACGCAATGGTAGTTTACTGCAAAGGAACAACAACAAAATGGAGATAAGCAACGAGATTACACTTTTCATGGTGAATAGGCTTGTTTTGGTGTGATTTTAGAAAACTATGTTGTAGTACAGGGCATGGTGTACATTTTCTGTAAGTAATGTTGAGCTGCTGGAGAGGTGACTTTCTAGCAAAGCTGCAATTTAGTTTAGCAGTAGTTCACTACTAGAAACAAAAAAAAAGAAAGAAGAAAACCTCCTGAGATTTCTTAAAAGGAGTATTTAAAATGAAATCTCTGCTATAACAATCATTGCACTTCATCAGAGGGTAAGAAATTGTGCCTTGCAATAGAAAGGGTTAGTTGAGGTTCTGCTTCATGGAGGTTTGAAGCAGGTTTCTGAGGCTGGCTTTTCTTTTTGGTTCTAGCATGGGAGAATTCTGGACATCCTTTCTAAATTTTGGCCTTCAGCCAAACATGTTTCCAAACTCAAACAAAGATTTAATAGCTCAATTCATGAAGTTGACTCCACACTTTTATTCCCTGGGACTTTTTTATAACACAGTGGATTTTCTTAATTTATACTTGGCGTTTGTGCAATAAGACTTGTAAATATTCCCTTTAAGTCTGTACATTAGAAATGGTCTCTTGATTGTGACTATGTCATATTATTGAGGGCAATATGCCAATTAATTCTAAACTCACATAAAACTGCAGGAAAAAAGAAATCCTGCTTGGGAGCCATGGCTGGCAAGATATCAACTTTCAGGTGTGTGGGCATGGAGCTGCTTTTCGGTGGGGAGGAAAAGGCAGAGATCAGCTGCAAGCTTGGTCCTGAATGCTGTGGAGACAGTTTCCCTTGTGTTGCTGCAGTGTAGGTGGTACAAAAGGACCAAAGAAGTCCAGGCGGTCCTTTGCAAGAAAAGAGTGTGTTGTATGCTTTATCTACATCTTTTGAAGTCATGCCACTCTTTAGGAAAAAATTCAATATTTAAGGTGCTGAAAAACATCAGACCAAGATTGGGCATAACTGTACCAACTGAGTGAATTTTGTGTATGATATATATATATATAAACATACCTGGGAAATTTCTCATTTTTCAAACTTTGCTATTCTTTCTTTTAGCATTTTGCTTTTTAAACATTTAGTGGTTTGTGTTTTTTCTTTGTACGGTTGATGCTTCATTTTTCTTAAAGCTTAAAAGGCTAAGCCTAGTTGTTGGATATTGGTTGATACCTTTTCTTTTCTAAAAGAAATAGGTTCTTTTTATGTTGGAAGCTTAGAATTCCAAAGTGAAGGCTTCTGGTATGGATACATTCTTGCAAATAGATGAAAAATAAATTAAGAAATAATCTTCCTTTGATTTTGAATTTAAAACAAAATGTTGAACCATATTTTTTGAACCAAATTTGGTCATCTCAGTAGCAGTCAATAATATTTAAGCTTACATGAACTCCTAAACAATAAGACTCATAACATGAAATAGTATATATGGTACTTGCTTGTGAACTCCATGACCAGAACTGTTATCACATAAGGTACAAGAGGTAATTAGAATATACCAAGTACTGTTTAAGGTCACCACAAAACTTGCAATACTTGATGTGTAATCCCTTATTTCAGTAGAAATTTAATTGGTATAGGTTTTTTTGGGCTCATTTGTATTGGGTGGAGCTTAAACCTATAGCTTCATGCCTGGCATTTAGTTAGGCACACTCTGACAGAAAATTAGATTCTTAATTAGATGTGAAGATACAAAAAAGATTTTGGTTGTCTAGAGCACCCAGTGAGGGGGCTGAGGCAGGTTAGCTTCACTGGATAAATGCGCAGTTTATCCTCTAGCCAGGAGTTTACAATACCTTGTCATTCAAAACATCTGAAAAATAGGAAGTTCAACACTGCATATTTGTGGGTTTTATACATGAATTGTGGCCACAGGTGGGTTCTGGATTTAAATATTAATTAAAATTTTAAATGGTGTTGAGTAACTGTTAACTGTGGTGAAGGGTGTTAATTGTGACAGCAATGAAAATTAATGAAGAAAGAAAGATCTCATACGTACCCAGCATAGGATCCTTACCTTCCCATAGCACTTGGAACTAGTCATGTAAGAGGACATATATCAGGTAGGTAGTCATGACCAACAATCACTCTTTTTTATATAAATTCTTGGTCATTAAATCAGTGAAGTACAAATAGGTTCTGTGCATCTTAATATTTCAATGTAGAAAAATGTCTTCTCTAAGGTATACTAATTTGAATGAAATAAAAGAAACAGTCTTCAATACCTAAGCATAACAAAAACATGGGTATCTCCATTTGAGTAGCTCCTAAGTGATGACAATCATGATAGTCTAAATACTGAATAAAATTATATCATTACCTACACAATCAGCAGGGAGAAAATACCACAGAACTTCTTTAGGCCATTTTGAAGAAAGTTAATTGCTTGCCAGTAGTTTTTAGAAAATTGTAAATTTTATTTACCAATCTAAGATTTTCCACTTACTTATGTTTCAAAAAGTTCCTCATCTTAAAATATTTATTCTCCCTGAGCACTGGGAGCTTTTAGAATAACTTTTCTGGCTCACTGTGTTATTTAGTTTATCACAGTCAAGTGTTCTTCAGTGTCTCAAGCCTCAGCACTTCAAGAGTTTTTTGTCACCTTTTCACAGCAGTTCATACAATTCTTATGGTTAGTCAGCATAACACAAGGAGATGTGAACTATGATGCTGAGTTCCTGGAAAAAATATGACCAAGTTTCCAAAGAATTTAATTTATAAAAGAGAAAACTTCTAGCCCGTTAGCAATGAGTAAGCAGCAAGCCTGTAGATGAAGAGCTAAGGTTAGGGACAGGATTTTTTTATTTTCTCTGTGTCAATCAGACCACTGCTTTTCTTTGTACTTCAACTTCTTGGAGTGTCCTCAATTAAATTTATATAGAAAGAGCTGTAAATGGAGAGTTTGTGTTCTTAAGATCTATGTTTTTAAAGGCAGAACATTTTTTAGAGGCAGGGAATTTAACTATCGTAATCACTGAAAGATTGCATCATTTTAAAGAGTGTTCCCTTCCCTTGTATTATGGTTTTAATGATGAATTTAGTGAGAAGTCCATTCTTTGTAGACTGGAAGTTGATGTAGTTAAAAGCAAAATAGTTGATGCCCTGAAAGAGCTAAATATGCAGTCTGACTGAGCAGAAAGAATTGAATAAGTGTAGAAAGGCAATAGAGAAGCTGCAGAGAGCTTAATAGATGTCATCAATCAGAGGAGCAAGCACTGTGCAACAGGCGTGGTGCCGGGCTTGTGATCTGTCTGTGCTGAAAGAGGCATTAAGGGCTGGGTGCACTACACTAGCATATTTGCCGCTTCAGGCAAAGACATAATCATCCTGGCCTTTTCCAAGTGTCTTTTCAGAGGAAACTCCAAGATACCATTGTTATTAGCATATTAATATTGTCTTAAAATAAACTTGGATATTGCCAAGATTTTATGTGGTAAACTGGGTATTCTTTTCAAAGAATTTTCTGACACATCAGGGTTTTTGAAAACTGTGCATTTTCAATCTGAGGGCTTCATATTGAAGTTCAGTGGGATGTAAAACCACGTTTCAGAAGTTACTAACTCAGAACGTTGAGAGTTTCTGGTGATCTTGTGACTTGATATAGACAAAATTTACTTAAAACTGAGCTGATGTTTACCCTATTAAAAGTTATATAATAAGTGCTTAAAATGTTTTGACTTTTGAGTTTATTCCAGTTGAAAATAGAGAATTTTTTCATTTAGTCAGAAATTTTGACATACTGTTTTGCACTTTCTTATTTAAATATACTGTTGCTATGCAGGTGTATTTCTACACTGACATGTGGACAGTGGCCTGGTTTACTTTTCTACAAAAAAGTTTACTAAGAATAAAATTGGCTTCTGGCTGGATAAAAATAGAATTATCTTATAAAAGAAGGAGAAGAACACTGGGCCAGGATGGTAAAAATTGTGTTGCAGAGTTTAATTCTGTTTTATTCAAGAGCTTTGAGAACGTGCACTCAATATTGGATGTTCTAGGCCCATGCTCAGTTATGCTGTACTTACTCAGGCAGGTCTAGGTACAGAAGATAGATATTTGATTTTTAGGAAGTGCCATTTGTTCATAATCTTAACCTTGTGGGAAAGATTCTCCTCCAGATTTCATAAACTTTTTGCAATGGATTTCTTGTGCACCTGTTGGAGCAAGTCCAGAGAAAGCCACAAAGATACTCAGGTTGCTCGGTCACCTCTCCTATGAAGACAGGCTAAGAGGGCTTTTTCATCCTGGAAAAGAGAAGTCTCTGGGGATACCTTCCAGCACCTTTCAGTAGCCAAACGGGCTACAAGAGACCTGGAGGGGGCTATTTTACAAGGATATGTAGTAACAGAACAAGAGGAAATGGCTTAAACTGAAAGGACAGTAAATTTAGATTGGATATTAGGAAGAAATCCTTCACTGTGAGGGTGGTGAGACACTGGAACAGGTCTGAATCTGTGGATGCCCCATCCCTGGAAGTGTTCAATACCAGGCTGAATGGGGCTCTGAGCAACCTGTTCTAGTGGACGGTGTACCTGCCCAAGGCAGGGGGTTGAAATAAGATGGCCTTTAATGTTCCTTTCAACCTAAACCCTTCTATGATTCATCAGGCAAGAATTCAGGATAACGTCAAATAATTTAAAATCTTTCAGTTCTTTGTCAATTTAAATATTTGTAATAAACTGTTTTTGTTTGCTTGCATATATATATTGCTTCTGTCTTCCTTGGATTTTGGAGATAGCAAAAGAATTACAGTAATCATTGTTTGCAAAGTTCACTTTGTTCTTTACTTCAACACAATCTACTGGTAGTGGATGTCATGAAATAATATTTGTAAGAGTTTAATGACAGTTAAAGACAGTTAAAGGGTTAAAATACAGTGCCTTGAACTTGTGTGTATTCTTATATGGCTTGCACTGAAAGGCTAAAAGGACCAATTAAGATTCATATCTTCTGTTTGGTTGAAAAGAAAATGTTTGTATCATCTTTTTAGCAAAGGGAATTGGAATTAAAAGTGAGAAATGGTTATCTTTAAAAGGCCATTTTCTTCCCTGAAGTGCTCATAAAAGTGCAGCTACAGCACCACAGTGTGTATTCTAGGGCATGAAAACAGTCCCTTTTTGACCCTGAAGGAGCTCTTCCTGTGTGTGTTTTGGGAGACTATGTCCAGGGTGTCTCCTCATGTCTTCTCATCAGCCTGGTGACAAACTGGAATATATTTGTGTTTGAGTCTGTATGTCAGGACTGCAGTTTAAGTACTGTCTGTAATCATACAGATGCTGTATGATCAGGAGTCATTTTAGAATAATGAAAATCTGATTGACAGTGTTCCCTCATTTGAAAGAAGAGAGGCCTGAGTCAGATCTACAATATTTTGTGAGCAGATAGAGACCATTTAGGGCACTGGTAGTCTACAGTTATTTGTAGGCTGAAAGTGAGGAATTGTCTAAGTAAAGAATATGGTGGCTAAGAAGTTGGAAGTACATTACTGACCTCATTCTGCCTTTGTTGTCCAGATATTTTTACCTGACTAGCAGAAAAATTCTGTGGCAGTAGAAGACCTACAAAGGGAGTATGTGTGTATATATATTCACCAGTGGAAAAATTAGGGTCTCTAGTAAACAAAATGAATGTTCTTGTGAAGGGGACCTTTGGGAAGCTGTTGCCTGCTGCGGGAACTGACCTGAGGAAGAAGGAGGCAAACTACAGCCACCGTAAATAGAAGGAACAGGGAGGCTTGCAATTTAGAGTAAGATTTCTGTATTAATAAATTATGATTATAGGGTGACTTTATTGCTTGGCAGCAGACAGCCTACTTCTACTTCCTTTGGAGGGTCAAAAGTTGGCCTTCTACTGGGTTCTACAGTTTAGAGTTTGGTAATAACTGCAAGTCTGGGCATGAGTTTTCACTACTATTTTAAATCTAAAAAAGACTTGCCAGCTTTTGTGCTGTTGTCCTAAATTGAATTGTAATGTCAAACGTCTGCAAAAACCCCACCCTAAAATAGCTGTTTGAAGCTCACAAAAGTACATAATGCCTAGTTTGGCTCTCAGGGCAGTGGTCTGTTCTACTTAACATAAAGATGATAAAACTATGGCAGTTTTATTTTTAATTGGTATGAATAACAATATTAAAGCCAGACATGTAATTAAAAACTTGTCCTATTGCAATTTGACACACATGGTTACATTCTGGATCTGTATATAATCTGTATATAATAAACTGAATTCTTTACTACAAAAAGCTAAGGCACTAAGGGAAATACACTTAAATTTAACAGGCAGAACTCTCTAGGACATTGATATTGTTAGATGAGAAAAGTGAAGCAAAAATAGTACTGGAAGAGCTGACGCACACAAATGCTGAGGTCAGAATGAAAACCTGTTTGTCTGAAGATGGCATAAAGCTGAAGGAACTGAGACTATACCTCCAGCAGTTTTTTTGAAACCATGGTCACCTTCTTATGTTGCAGTGGCTGTGTTGTTTTTTTTCATTTTCAGGTTGCTGCTTGTGGTGTTATATTGAGTTAAAAAAGAGTTCAGCCTTTACATATGCATGCAATCCAGAGGAATTGTTCTAATGTACTTTCTTGCATTATAGTTCTGTGTTTATTCTCCCTGAAGAATGAACTGTTCAGTCTCAGACTAGAGATATATTCTGCTAGGGTTTTTTTAGGTAAATGCATTATCTTGGACAGTATGTTTTAAATTTTATCTCCTTTCATAATAGCAACTTTGTTAATAGTAGATTTTTCTGGAAAGCAGTAACAATTTCAGTGGTTGAGGAGAACCTTAGGCAGTATGATGTGGTAACTTTGAGATTCTTTTAAGCAAACACACTTTTATTTGCAATACTGGGATGAAAATTTCCTTTTGAAGACTTTATAACCCTTCCAAGACCAGCATTTTTAAGCTGCATTTTGAGCTGCTGTGAATGCATACCAATGGGGAGACGAGGATGCAATTCCTGCTCCTGCATGCATAGAAGTACTGAGATATAGAACTTATAATTTGCTTAGACAGATGGCACTTCTATTTAACTTCTAGTATCTACTGATATAAACTATCCACAGATTGGCTCATAGAGATTGTTGCAGACTTTTAAAGAGGCAAGTATTTTAATTTATTTTTTATTACTTTTTTTTTCATTATCTGTGTTTTCATATTTGGGGGGATCGGAAGTATGACGGAATGCCCTCAGTAAAGATTAAACCCTCAGTAATAAGGTAGATTAAGATGGGCATATAGAATAGTTTTTTATTTAAGGTAAAAATTTAATACATTCATGAAGCTGAATTCTGTATTTGACCTTGGAAATGTTTAATATCAATAGCTTAGAGGAATCGAGAGAGATCAGTAGTTATCAACAGGTTGCTTTTCTGACATCATTTGTTCAGACTTCCCAGGCCTTTTAAAATATAAAGACACTATTCTCCCTTAAAAAAACCAAAAGCTATAAATCTGACTTTGTTTTATTGGTAGTATTGTGAATGAGCATCTGGGATGCTATTAAACTCATAGGTACCCTCAGATCTGTCTCCTTTTTTCCCCAAGTAATGGATTGCTCTCATTTAAGATTAGAAGTATTGCTACAAAGTGAGAACCTGCTTTGATACCATCATGAAAAGGCACTTCTGTACCTAAAGAAAAGTTGTTTATAAGTAGATAGCAGTGACATTATGCTACTGCAGTTGAGGAAACCTAATTCCATTAAAAAACATCAGTGAAAAACTAGAGTAATGCTTAATAATTAATGAATATGATTTAAATCCATTTTAAAATGATGACACTTCTTAAAGGTCCTGTAATATTTATAAGAAAATTTTACCTCCCGTAATTCTAATGAATGAATTTTTTCTGACCCTTACTGAAAGTTACACCTGTAAATTAGTTTTTCAGTTTGCTACTAAAGGGTTTTTCTTTTTCCAAACTACAGTTCATTTACATAATTTTGGTAATGTTTTCAGGCTCTGTAGATTTGTCTCTTTTGTTTGGCATAGTGTATTTCTTGTCAGTAACTGACTATCAGCTAACATCTGTCTACTTTAAGAAGGTTTAAAAGCCCTGTACATAGAATCATAAAATAGTTTGAGTTGAAAGGAACCTTCAAGGTCATCTAGTTCCAAGCCCTCTGCCTTGGGCTAAGACACATTCCACAAGATCCGGTTTGTACAGAAACTACATTTTGTTAAAAGGAATACTATTTTAATGTTTTTCATCAGGAAGTCTAGACTGTGACAAAACTATATAAAGAAGTCTTTTAATTTTATTGTAAGTAACATTTTTCCACTTAAGGGGGCTTAACAGTAAGGATATTGTTCATCTGATTTCAACAAATTAATTTCCATTAAGGAGCTCTGCACTGGTAGAAGGTAGTAGGATGTCAGAAGGTAGTAGTAGGAAGGTCACATGAATAAAATTTCACAGTAGATTTTGATTCAGTCCCCCACATTCCCTGAGTGCTGGGATATGTTAAAGGTCCAGCATGAGTTGGAGGAGGCATGGATTGGGGTGGTAACTAACTCCTACCACTTGCCTTTGCTTCCAGCTTACTTGCAGGTTATTGGTACTCCTTGAAAAGCCATAGTGGAGAAACAAAGCAGCATTAGTGATATGTGAATATGGGGTGCCCATTTATGCCTCTTCTCATCACATGGCATTTTGAGGCATCTCAGCCCTCCTAATTTTTTCCAGGCTTGCCTTTCCTCTTAACAGATTGATCATGTGTGTGTGTGTATGCCAGCTTTCTCAGCTAAGGGCTTATGGTCTTTATGGATTTAATGAAAAAAAAGCTGGATTTTGAAGAAAAATCTGGATTTTGTGATGTCTTACTGAATAAGCATTTCTGTGCTACTGTTAGGGAGTGTTCTGAACCTCCAATGCTCTCTGGACTATAGAAATACTTAAATCATGACTATGTGCCAGTGACTTGCAGCCATTAAAGATTCATATTGCATGTCTGGGTAAGTATTTAAAAAGAGTGGTTATAATTTTATAATTGTCATATTAATTTCAGAGGACACCAGAGTTTTTGGCCACCATCATATTGAGACTGTTCATGCCTAGTTCCCATGCAGCCCAGAAATATTCCAAGGCATTCCAGTGATCAAACTACACATTAGGTTGGTGTGGAGACAGACTTGGCCCCTACAGGTGAACTGAGATTACTGCAAAAAAATGAAGGCCAAAGGTGTGTGACGGAGTTCTGCACCAGAATTTGCGTTTCCAGTGCTGCAAATGTATTTAACTGATAACTATTTGCATAAATGCAGTTACTGTCCCTCTTTTGATTATAGGAATCCAAGGTCACTCTTTTTGGGGGGATTGGAAGCATGGAATTTGTTCAGTTTACCTTTAATGAATATTGGGAGTCAAGTGTTTTAGAAAAATGTTTTACATTGGTGAAGACAGTTAATTTTAAGGTTCAGTCCATAAGCTGTTTTTCTGCTGACTTCTAACCTATGTACTGCCCTCAGAGCTGGACATTTAGCAACCTGTAAAAATTTAATGAGATTTTTAGGAAAAAGTAATTTAAGCATTTTGAAATTTAGAATTCATCTGATGAGGTTTCTTACTGAAATATTTCTAAAATGTTTTGACTAAATTATAAAAATAGCTTTAATTTCTTCCACTTAAACATTACAGTGTGAAATGGGGTAGTTGCTTCTGGGTGCTAATTTGTTATGAATATTGAATGGAATAGAAAATTGGTGTTAGGAAAGATAAGGGCAAGGCAACGGAAAACAGTCAAGAAGACAGGAATTATAAATTAAATTGTGCAAAATGTTCACAAAATAGGAAACAACATCATTCTCTGGTAGGATATTGTTACAGTCTTGAAACACAGTCCAGGTTTGCTTTTAATCAATAATCAGACAAATTCAGCACACCTTTTAAATTAAAGAAAACCAGTCAGCATTCACAAAAGTGCTACTCACTGTGGTTTTGCATGTTAGACACTCTAAGGTTTTGTAAAGAAAAAACCAGAAAGCAGAGCAACTGAAGGATAAAGTTCAAGGGGTTTAAACCATGACGGATCAAAACAGAAGCAAATGTCTGCACAAACCCCCACAGTATGAAACTGCTTTGTTTTTGATGGCTTCATTCCTAACAGATGTTTGAGATGAGCTGATCTTTTGCCAGGAATGTCATTATCACCTATTGCATTATCCAGCTAATACCAGGCATTTGTTGTCACTTTGTTTTGCATACTTTTCAAACCATATTTTAAATGCTGCAGTAACAAACTTCTGCAGTCTTTTTAAAATTTTTTTCATTCTGAGTGAGTGCATAGAAATGTTGTCAGCAAGTAATTGGTGAGTTTGGGATGGAGATTTCTCATGGTCTTTTTGGATGATATTAAATCCGAAGTTCTGTGTAGCCTAAAAGTCCCAGGTTAAACATATCAAAAAGAAAAATTTTAGTGTAGAAAATGATAAATGTTTTTGTAATTTTTCTTTAGGACAGGAAATAGCAAGGGCATAAGTCTTATTTTCTTATAATTTCCAGCTCATCAAGTACAGAAAATTTTTAAGAGTTGACCCCACCAAAACTGATACCTTTTACTCATGTTTTTAGCTGTTGTTGAATTAAAACTCAGGTATGTACTAGGAAAGAAAAAGAAAGTCTGTGGTAGGAACTAAGAGAAGTCCTGAATAGTTGGTGCCTGCTTTCTGATTGTGTTGAGAGAATTCTCTTTACATGAGAAATAGCCTAAGTCTGGCAAAAGTATGCTCGCACCTGTTGCAATCTGGTTTAAACACAGAAGAGCAAAGAAAACTCGGTCTCCGAGTGTAAAATGGAACGAACTTTGAAGGTTCAAAATATACCCAAAAAATGTGATTAAAACCAAACAAAGTTAGATGTTGATGCCAAAAAATGGATATATTTTATTTAATAGTAAAAGAGGTAAAGAGAAAGAGAGAAAGAAAGAGAGAAAGAAAGAAAGAAAGAAAGAAAGAAAGAAAAAGAAAAGAAAGAAAGAGAAGTGTGTGGGGGGGATGGGAGGACAGGGAGAGAGTGACGGGATTAGGTGGAAGCATATCACCCATCTGAAGGTCCCAGCGACATCTCATTGCTTGCCTCCATCTGGTCTTGTGGTGGTGAGGGTCCCCTGTGGCCGTGTCACGCCACCACATGCCGCCACATGCTGCCATATGCTGCCACATGCCGGACACACCGAAGAGTATAGAATCCAGTGGATTAATACGCACTTTGGGCCAGGTGGGAACGCCCACGTGCCTCCCTTGCAGGGGGACACTTTGACACTGTCCCTTGCGACACTGAGGGTCTGTTGCATCACCTCTGGTGTAGGGTCTGGGGACCCCTTTGGAGGGGCCTTTGATGGGCCATGACACCCCCTTTGCTGTCCTTCACATGGAAGCGGCTTTTTCCTCAGGTGAAGGGTCCCTCAGCTGGGCTCCTCTGCACATTGGAGGATGTGCGTTCACTGCACCTCTGACCAGACACACCCAAAGCCTCTCTCCCCCCACCCTTTGGTGCGAGGGTCTTTGTGAGCCTGGCAGCTGATAGCCCTGGGGCTGTGGTCTCCAATCCCAAGGTGTTGAGCCTGTGCTCTGTGAATGTCCCCAGCCCTGAGCAGTGTAGGGCCTCACTCGGAAGGCCTATTCAGGGTGTGGTGGTATTCTCTGCAGCTTTTGTAATACAGTTTTAAAAGTCCTTCATGACAATGTTTAAGTCATAAATTATAATATTTCAGTCTCTGACAGCACCCTATCCACCCGCGCCAAAAAAGCCCGCCAAAACCCCCCAGCAAACAAACCAAACAAAACAGCAACAACAACAGCAAAAACAAACAGAAAAGCCCCACAAAATTTCTTTTAGATTTTAAGGAAGTGTTTCATAAACCCTAGAATGATTCATGGTATGCTTTTCAAAAACTGAGATACTGTTTGCACAGTGTCAGGAAAAGTTATTCTATAGATGCTAGAGATGAAGGATAAATTCTTTCTTTCCTTTGGCATTGATGTCTCCTTATTTTGAAGAAAATGAGCAAATGGGTATAACACTCTTGTGCTATGTGCTCTAGAAATTTTCAGAGATGTTCAGAACCCAACCAACAAAGACCTGGAAAACCTGCTGCTAAACAGGGAGGTTGGACTAGAAGGTCTCAAGAGGTCCCTTGCGCACCTAAATGATTCTGTGATTCTCAGTTTAATTGATGATATACTCTTAAGTTTGCTTTTAATAGGCTCTTAAATTTGCTTTTATATTTTTTTATATTCTTTTGGTGTGTCAGCACAAATAAAAAAAATACCTGAAATCATGACAAGGAAGTGTTAACAACATGTTAAGAGAAAGAAAAGCTAATAAGTCCTCATTAATGTGTTATGTTTGAAACAGAGGAGCATAAAAGATGAATCAGTTCCCTTCTCTTGATGTTAATGTATACCCAATGGGGGGAGGGAATGGAGTATTAAAATTGCTATACCAGTAAATTCTACTGGGTCTTGTATTATAAATCTTCTTTTATAGATCTTCAGTACTTGTACCAATAATTCTTTCCAAGGAATGCAATATATACTGAAAACATTAATCATCATAAAGGAGCACATTAATACTTACGTTAAGTAACTCATCTCTAACACTAAAAGAATGTACAAGAAGATCTAGATTATTTTGCTACAGATCTTGAGAATTGAATTTGATTTTTTTATTTCTGATTTAAAACTCCAAAGTGAAGCTTAAAACACTTCAGTGAGAAAAAGGTTTCTTGTACTTTTCTTGTTCCAGCTGGAAGCAGGAAGAGCAAAAGATGCTGGACTATTCTAGTGAAGATCTGGATCTTCAGTTCCTGTGGATAGCTAATTCACCCAAAATATGATTACCTTAAAGCAAGAAGCCTGTCACTCTTGAATTTCGCCACTTGGGCAGCTTATAAATTATGCATCTTGCATAGTACATTGTTTTATTCTTAGTTCAGCACAGATCTGGAAATGCAAGAGTTTTGTATAAAGGGTTAGTAGGTACATGGATCCAAAGATCCTTGAGATGTATTTGAGGGTAGTTCTACAGATGAAATTGAAGAGAAATCATAGAAAATGTTCAGAATCAACTGTAAGGAAGGAACAAAAAGCTTAAATAGTGGAGCTATTGGGAGACCACTTAAGGGAGGAAAACTGAGATTGAAATTACCCCAAACCTTTCACCTGTGAAACTAAAATTTTATCCCATGTTTTTATTAGGTATTTAAATTTGTGTTAATTGTTACTGATGCAGAGGGGTTTAGGATTTAAGGGTTAATTGCTTGTTGTGGTCATTACTGGTATTGCTAAATTTTGCAGCTGCTTGTTAGACAACGTATATTGCTTGCTTGATACTTACTAGGCTTGCCAAGCAGAAAGGGGAGGATGTAGGGCCATTGATAAGGGGTAGAGACCGTGACTACAGGTCCTGGTTTCGGATCCTGGAACCAGCTAGAACCAGCCCTGGAGTTTGGACTTGGACCAGGAATATAGAGAGCATGCGCAAGGAAGCAGGGTAAAAAGTTCAAGCCTGAGGAAGACCTTTACTTCATCCCAGAGACCTTGGCCCACAACCACCAGGCGGCAGTGTGCAGGCGCATTAAAATGCTAATGACTTTTGAGCTAATTATAATACGAAGTGGGGACAGATAATGAATATGTATAGGCGTATTGTGTAATTTAATGGATATGTAACTTGTAACTCGATAAATACCAAGCTGAGCATTGCCGGGGTACACATGTTTTTGGAGGAGCTATCTCCCATGCATCTTTGTCCAAATAAAAACATACCTGCTTTACAACTTTAACAAGTTATAGAGTCTTTCCACGTATCATTATATCCTGCATATTTAAGCCAGAAACCACTGGTAAGGTAGAAGGACACTTCAGGTATTTCTACAGCCATTGTATTTCAGCACTCTGGACAGGGATCGGATTCCAGCCCCACGGATATGCACTGGGAGGACACAGAAGTAGCAGGTTCATGCTCTCTTGTGTGTAAGAACAACTGTATTTGTCCTGCAATGCTACTGAAGGTTGCAGTCATGGTTTTCCAAACACAAAGGAGGTAATTTCTGTAAGTCTTAGTAAGTTATATCAGCTTCTTCTCAGGTCTGCTTACATCTTTGTGTACCTGCTGTTTAGGCTGTGCTAACTATCTGGTAGAAACATATAATCACAGAGTATTTTGAGTTGGAAGGATCCACAAGGATCATGGAATCCAACTCCTGGCCCTACACAGGACCATCCCTAAGAGTCACACCATGTGCCTGAGGGTGCTGTCCAAACACTTCTGCAACTTGCTTAGGCTTGGTGCTTGGTGATCACTTCCCTGAGGAGCTTTTTCCAGTCCCCAACCACCCTCTAGGTGAAGAACCTTTTCCTGATATCCACCTAAACCTCCCCTGACACAGCTTCAGGCTATCCTCTTGTGTCCTGTCAGTGGTCACCAGAAAGCAGAGATCAGTTTCTACCCTCTGCTTCTCCTCATGAAGAAACAGTAGACTGCAATGAGTCTCTCTTCAGTCTCTTCTGTAGGAGTAATGTGGTGAGGACTAACTAGATGAGTGTGGAAAGACTGTAGCTATAAATTGCTCCAGAGTATAGGTCAAGTGCTTGATGGTGCACAAGAACACATAGCCTTACTGTAAACTATTTGTGCTGGTTTGATGGTAAACCAGTGGGAGGAGTTAACCCCACACTTTGTGAGAGATTCCAAGTCAGAGTTACAATTTAGTAGGAAAATTACAGTAGAGGCAATAGTACAGAAACACTGGCTTAAACTGACAAAGTTAGAATACAACCTGACACTCTGTTGGTCAGGGTGGTAGTAGTCCAATTAAATTGTGGTTGCAGTCCCATTGGAGTGATGGATGTGGTTCTGTCAAAGCGGTGATCCTGTGGAAGGGTCTGGTCCTTCTCTGGAGCTCCAGTGGTGGTGGTGGAGAGCTCTTGTCCTCTGGATATCCAGCGGTGATATCGTAGTGTTCCAAGCCCCAGATTATATACAGGCAGGATTGTCTGGTACCTCCCCCAGAGCAGGGCAGTTCACAATGGGCTGCTGTAATTCTATGAGTCATTCTATGAGTCGTGAGACCTTGATGGCCCATTAGAGACATGGCCCCCTCAGGGTGGCTGCTGCTTTCCCGGAGGGAGTTATCAGGGCTGACTCATAGAGAGGATAACGAAACACTGCTCCACCCATTTTAACATCTCCTCATAAGGTAATGTAGATGGTGGTAGAATACCAACTTTGGTTACACCTTACATTGTAACCCAAGACATTATTGAATCCAAGACACTATTGAATTCAGAGACTAAACTTTGAGGAATATTGTCTCCCTTGACTTCTCTCTTCCTTCTTTATCATACAAATTACTCCGTTAATCCTGACAAAGCCTGTTGTATTCTAGCTAAAGAAATAAGAGAATTTTGTGTGGAGAAGTGCACTGCATTTATGGTAGATTCTTAACTTTGTATCTTTTATGTTTACTTTTGTATTTTTTTCATATTAATGTATAAAGGTGTCCAGTTTAAACTTAATCAACCATTCAGAAAATCTCTTTCCATTCTGAAAATTAATGTAGGGTAGGAATAGTATAGGACTCATTGTAACAGATCATAAAATTCTTTCAAGTCTGAAAAATGCAAGGATCCAAAAATATTCGTTTCTCCTTCTGGCTATAAGAATAATTCCTCTTCTTGAAATGAAATCTCACCAGAATTATAGTGTTCTCTACTCCTTTAGTGTGTTTTATCTTGAGGAGACAGCTTCTATTTCTCTGCCATAGAACTGGAATCTGATGTCATCGACTTCAGCTGCGTGCTCGTCATACAACTCATTGTACAGCAATAGAATTCATCATACAACAAACTAGTTGTGTACCAAGCAGGGCTTTGAACCAGAAGACTTCCTGAGGTCCCTTCCAACTGAATTTATTCTATGAGTCTATTTTTGCCATCTCTTTCTTCAACTGTCTATACAAATGAGGGCCCTCTGGAAGATGCCAGCCTTCAACCTCCTTTCATGGCCTTTCTAAGAGCCAGAAGGATAATATGTCTATTCATGCTATAATCAAAATGAATTATTAAAAATGCTGTGTGGTTCTTCTTATATCCTGGTGTATTTAACTGGTGCCTGTGCCTGACTTGAATTAGGAATCTGCCTTCAACATTATGTTTCTTTGAGCAGGAATGTACCTTTTCTTTCTGTCTCTTAAGTAATTGCTGATGTTGTCAGATGGGTAACTGTTTTCAGATGGGCTGGGAGAAAGGAAGCCCAGTTTCCATATAAAGGAGATTTGATAAGAAAAGCTAGTGGTTGGGGGAAAGTTTGTGGAAAAGATGTGGGTTTCATATGAAAAGAGACAATTATGATCAAACTCAGTATTTGAACACATTCCATGGTGTGAAAGTGGTTCGTTGGTACGATCATGATGGAAGGGGAGGTGGAAGGGAAGAAGATGAGAATGATGTAGAGTATGAACTTTAAAGAGTTATTCAGGAAGTCTGTGTCTGCTCTTTGATAGATTGTTTTTGGTCTGTAACTGACAACCAAAAGAAAATCAAAAAGAAAAAAAGAAAAAGACAAATTACAAGGGAGTTATTTTGGTTGGTTTCTTCTTGTAACAAAGCTGAAAATCAGTAGGAGTTTTCTATTAATTTTGGTGAGAAAAGAACTGTCCTAAAGGACTCCTACAAGCACGTTTTTCAACATTTGCATTGAATGGTAAAAACAAGATCTAAAACTCCACAAATAGCAACTGTAGACTCAGAAGAAGGAATATATCCTAGCGAGACATCTTGTACCATGTGTGAATCTGCCTATTTCTGGGAATTTTGTCATCGTACCCAGACAAATGGTGGTAAATAGCCAAATGTAAGAATAATGACTAATAAAAAATCTAAAGTGAGCATCCCCTAGGTTTTCCATATGGCTATAAACAGGATTAGATTCCTTCCAGAAATCTCCAAATTAATTTAAATTTTCCTTGAGCTATAACAACATACAAAACATTAATTTTACTGTACAATAAAATCTGCTGAAAGGTTATGTGAAGAAGTAAAGAATCACATTTCTTTATTTATTTATCTTTTTTAAGTACACTAATCCAGGTAATATAATCAGATAAAATTAATAAAGTAATTCAATGTTTTGATAAAAATGCTATCTAAAATATATAATAAATTAAAAAAAATTTGTTCCTGTAGGAGCACACAGTATAGTAACAAAAAGCAAATTTGGTGATTGACATCTTTATAAAATTTGAGTCAACTATGCAAGAGATGGACAGTGTGAAAGAGCCCTTTTAAGAAGAGTTACTTTTTTATTCAGAACCTCATTTTTCTTATACTCCAGAAAGCACATGTGACCTGTGAAGTCCCACAAAAGTGGCTGGAGGCTGGGAGGTCAGTAGAAAGAGCACCCCCATTCCTTGCTCTCTGCATATCTACACTTTGTCGTGAACTGCTGTGGCCACAGTCACCACACAGATTTTTGGTCAGATGTGGTATAAAGTTTGTATACTCTACACCAGGCTTGTCAAGGCTAGGCAGGTCTGGCAAGTATGCCTAAGCAAGAAGGAATTTATGCAGTTATGCCCAGTTTCTTTTCTTTGAATAAATGAGGCACTTTAAAGTACTAATTTGTTCATCTGAAAACAATGTACAACACTATATAGTTTTACTGGTTTTCTAATTTAATTTCATGAAGCCTTCATGAAACCTTTTGTAAAGTCTGTAGAGTTATGCAAAGAGTAGCTTCTTGATGTCAATTCATTTTATCTTTAGTATACCAAATTTACATGTTGGTAATTTTGAAAGATGAAATTTTTAAGTGACATGTTGTTAAATGCATATAGTAAATCATAAGGTTTGGCAGCAGAAAACATTAAATAGGCATTTATTTTTGAATGTCTCAGAGGTGTTTTATTTTAAGAGAATGTCAGGCAAATAAAAGGAAAGTTCAAAGGGAGATCTTTCCTTTTAAGAGCTAAAGAAGAGTAAATATCTTAGTAAATCTTAATAGACTCATGGAGCTCTCTGGTTCTTCTAAAGTTAAGCCATTCTAGGGAACCCCTAAGGATATAGCATTTTCACTGCTTCCAATAGCATTCCTCAGAGCTGCTAATCGCACAGGTTGCATGTTATTTGAATCATATGAAATTATTCTGATAGTTTTTATTAGAGACACTGAGATTATAGGTGTAGTAATCAGTGGGGTAGCTTGGGGGTGAGAGAAGACCCTGCCACCTTTCATCTCCTAGTCATTGCACACAAACTAAGACCTGGCTTTCTAGCTTGGCCATAACATTATTATGCTATCTTTGCTGCTACTGTACTAGTAGAGTACTAGATTAGAAGAAAAGGGTATTGAAAAAAATTGCCATGTAAATCTGTCCCACCTGCACATCAGTCAAAAGAAAGAAGTGGTCAACAACGAGGTAGAAGATCTGTGTACTGGCTTTTCTCACTGAGAAACAATGTCCCCTGAAGCTTAAATAACACAGACTTACTCTTCCCAGCCCCTATTTAGGAAGGAAGCACTGTGTCTGAGGCACTGTGGTACCTATAAAAATATCTTAAATTATTATATAAGTAGAAGGGCTATAAAGATTTCTAGGAAAAATGTAATCTGTTCAGTAACAGCTGCTGTATTACTTTATTCAGTTATTTCACACAAGGCAGTCTGAAATGTAAGTATTGCTGCGATTTTTGTGTTCCATGAAAATTTCCTTAGATAAAGAATTGGAAGTAATGGGAAATCATTGGTGTAAGTGCAGTAACAAAACTTGCCTCTACTAAAAGCTTGCTTCCATTTACTTGTATCAAAGCACTTTTATGAGACTGTGATTGCAAATGGAAAATTCAAATTGTCCTGGTTAAAAGACACGTAGGAGTTGTAGTGGTCACTGTTTGTATTTCCCCAGGAAATAAAGTGAAGGACACATTCAACTGAGGAACAAAAGGCAAATTAAAGGTTATGAAGGGATGTGAAAATAGCTGTTCTCAAAATAGTCTGATGCAGGTATCTTTTTCTTTTCTTTACCTGGTAAGATGCTAAGTATTATCAGTGCTTATTCACAGACTTTTCTAGATAAACCTAAATTTTTTGAAAAGTTTCAGAGAAATTTTATTTTCAAATTCTCACTTGCATGATGAAAAGAGTGAAATTGAAGCTTTCTATTTGGTAATTTTTTCCAGAAACCATTCATAGCTAGAAAAGCATAAGGAAAGAATGAAACCAAGTATCTTTGCATCATGTTTTAACTATATTTGTGTTATTTAAAATTTATACACTCAACATGTCTTTATTTTAAATCAGTCATGGATAATCCCAGTACTGTTAAGATCTATATATTTGAGTGAGATAATTTTTTTAAAATGTTGACACCACATGATTGTCTATAAATTTAGTTTATATGTTGACACCACATGATTGTCTTTAAATTTAGTTTATAGATTATTTACTTCACAGCTTTGTAGAGTATGTTTTGTTTCTCTTTCCCTGCCTATAAAATACAAATAAAAGTACATCACTGTAAATCTCCAGTAAGGATTATTTTATAAAATTTATGAGGGATTTAAAGTAATTTAAAACTGTTCCTGAAGATGTTTTCCAAATTATTTAAGATTTGTAAAAGTATTTAGAGACAAGGATATGCCAGGCAATATAGAGATTAGGGTTCTCTTGATAGCGGGAGACCACAAAGGCTGGCTAAAGCAAGCTCAATACTATCCATGAGGCCATTTAAAATATTAATCATTATTTTGCTGATAAAAATGAAGAAAGAGAGAGGACCTATTCTCCCAGGTAGGTGGTAATTGTGAAAGACAGTTACAAAGTAGTAAAACTGCCATGATACAGAGACCTTGTCCTAATGCTTCCTTCACCTGATTTACTGGGTTTGCTATGCTTTGGCATAGAGCTCATGATATGGCTACACATCTTCTGCAAATAACCCAATACTGTGCTGCACTCTTCAGCTTTACTGTTCTGGATCTCTGTAAGTCTTTGGACTGACCTCTGACCAGTTACCTGCTTGCAAAATAGTTCATTTGGTCGAGCTAGGAAAAAACTGCTCCCCTAGTTGTTACTATTTCTGTTAGATTAAATAAGGTATGGTGGAATATGGTCAATTCCACAGCAGCACGGCAAATGGTTATGCAGTAAGTTGTCCATTAGACAGCAAGAGAAATGCAAAATAAAAAATCACATTTTTTAAATGTTTGGCTGTGTGAATGACTGAGTTGTGCTCGTCCAAATAAATGCCTCAACAGGTTGTTTCCAAGCTGTGACTTTTAAACTGAGAGACTGAAAGATGAGTTATGAGGAGAAAGCATTTTAATATGTATAAGTAAATATCTAAAATATAGGACTTTTTTAGACAGAAGGAAAGTGAATAAATATAGATAATTAATGACATTGATACACACCACCACCATCCTCTTTTTTTAATCAAGTCTCCCTTTTAAATCTCTTTTTAAAGCATTATGGAAGAAATATATTTGGTGCATAAATGGTTATAAAGTTTACAGCTTTTAAGTTCTGTCTTAACACCCTGAGCAAGCCAATCAAGATAGAGTCTACTGTCTCTAATGAGTTAATAAAACATGTAGAATGAGATAAATGGAATTAGAGAAAATTTGAAACATTTTCCTCCTTATTTCACGATCTACCTACCTCAGGAGTTCAGAAATTTTGCTATATACTATGTCAGTGTTCTTCCAGCAGAAAGTTTTAGCATCCTGGTATATTGAAAGCAATACTTCAGACTCCAATTTGTTCTCAGGTAAGAAGATTAATTTATATGCTGATTATTTTTCTGGGTTGGTTGTTTTCCTGTGCCTTTGTCTTATGTATGACTTGTTAGTAATCAATTTTTCTTTAACCTCTGTACACCAATTCTGATGGTACATGAATTCATTTGTTTGCTTTATGCCCTTCATTTGTAACTCTGATACCTATACTCTGCAATGGAACTTGAACCTTAAAAGTACCTGAATACTTCTAATTTTTTTTCTGTGTTATGAATGCTGAGCACTTAGCAGAACAAGGCAATTAGGAAATAAATATCCCTGTTTAAACTGCTCCACTAAATTAAGTATCATTAAACAGGGCTTACTTTTTAAACAAATGTCTACATATTCATGGAGGTACCAGTCTATTTACTTAACTTGGAGCAGAAATTAATTTAGTAGCCCAGTAGTATGAATGTTTCTGTATAGATTTTTTTCATTTTGCAAGAAACATACTGTTTCTTATATGGCTGGAAGATGAAAATATCAAACCACTGAGAACATCATGATTCCACTCTCTCACATTAGTTTCATGCAGTGAATCCAAATTAAAACAGCTAACATGGATGTTAGATTTGTTTCCTTTCCTAGTCTAGGAAGTGTAATGAAGGAAAGACCTATGTGAACCGACATTATTTATCAAAATAAAAGAACCCCAGACTTCTCTATCCTGCTGAGGCATGGGCTTATTTGGTAAGTTGGATCATGCCACTAGATATGGAATTCTGTGAAAAAAGGTGAGAACCCCCTTTCTGAGGGACAGAGGAAAAGGAACACTAATTGCAATCCAGAAATTGATGGGATTACATTGCACTCCAGAAATTGATATCTGGCTTGGTTTTCTCACTTCTGTGTACCAGGAAATTCTTAAAGTACTTTTCTGAAGTTAAGTGAACATACTCATCATGGCTTACTTGTGCCGGTTAAGTCTCTGTGGGAAATATTTCATGAGGAAGTATGTAAATATTGTGACTGGTTGTGCCTTTATTTTTGGAGTGCATTGCAAATGACACATGAATGTATCAGGATGACGCTGTGGCAGCAGAGGCATGTAAGAGACTATTAATATTTTCAATTTTTTATTAATATTAGATCCAGCAGTAGTAAAAACCCCACCATTACGCAAGTGGACTACAGTAGAGTAACACATACCTAGCACAGGCATATTAAGACTAACAGAACTGTGGTAGAGAAATTTTTGTGGCATGATTTATAACATGAAGAGAGACATGTAAGGTAACCACTTGTTTTCAAATCAATGAAGGGATATTTTGTACTTTTGTCTTTCCTTCTTGGCAACAGATGTTCGTGTGGAATTTTTTCAAAACAGCCAAGAAGGTTGACAAAGATGAGACACTTAACAAAGGAGAATGGTACGTATGGCATTGTGTAGTTTAAAATTTTGCAGCCTGTTTTCTTCTTAATTTGTCTACAATTGACTTCATATCATTGGTTTACAACAGTGGGAATGTGGGGCAGAAGAAAATCACAATGCTACCACTTCTCTCTGTATGCATAACTTTCTGTGATACTGTAAACATTCCTTTACCTTTTGGGCTCTAAAATAAATAGATTTAACTTTTAATTTTATGCAGCTCATCATTTTCTAGACTTAAGACTCTTTTTGTAGCTACCTTCTGAATCCTTTCTAGTTTGTCAAAACCTTTCTGAATCATGGAGAAATGAATCAGTAGAAGCCTCACTAATGCCAGATGTTGCCATTAAATAATTTCCTACTCCTACTTGATGTTTCCTAGATTTTGCATCCAAGGTCCAAGTTAACCCATTTAGAAGACTGCAGTAAGAACATTTGTTTCGGTTAAATTCTTTGCATTATTCTTGAACTTCTTGTTATTATTTTTCCCTTTTGTCATTTAGATTTCAAATACGAATAAGCAATTCAAATAAAATATTATGGTAAGTAACATGGGAGAGCACTTAAGCAGATGTTTTTTTCCTGTTGACACAAAAGGGATTTCTATGTACCCTTTAACTGCATGCTTATCTATTGTTCTGAATACATAAGAGCTCCCAGGCTGGATTTTGAGGTCAGCTGATTAGTATTTTTATCATAACATTTGCATTATGATATGTCACTAAATTACGAATATAAGAAAATTAAATATAAATTGTAGTGATTTTTTTACCCCACCCCCAAAATATTAATGTGATTCTTATAATACACGTTTTGAATTGTCTGCATTTAAAACCTTATCCTTATTTAACTTTCTTAAATGTTGAAAGCATTAGTTGTGTGGTAAAATTTTAATGAAGAAGCAGCAAACAGCATTTTTCTCTGCAGCAGCCAGTATGTGACATTTCTTCATTTAAAATTCTCCTCATGTGCTATCAGACAAATTCACACATCATATTATTCAGCATGACCTTAGTGAAAGTTCTTGATATTATTTCTCAAATTTGTTGTCTTTTTGTGGTGTTTGTGTATGCATCTGTAAAGTAGCATGTGCTCATAAACAAGTTTCTCCTTATTTTGAAAATTCATATTGAAGTGCTTTTGTTTGCAGAGGTCTCGTTTTATCATGACTGCTTAAACATTTAAGGTATTGAAAACTGGGTTTAGCCCAGTGCTCGAACAAGGAGAGGAAAGACATTTCACTGATGTAATCTCTCCTCTCCGGAAATGCATTGCCTTTTTGGAAAAGTTGATGGTTTGTAATTATTTGCTTAAAATAGTATATTAAATTCAACTTTTTTTTTTTTTAACTGAATAAAGGAGGAGAATGAAGTTGTAAACAATGATGTGACATTGTGGCAGACGTTTGTGTACATTTTGTGCAAATAGGGAGGCCAGGATTTGTTTACAAATAAAAGGTTAAAAAGAAATCCTGAAATTAAATCCTGAAATGTAAGAAAGAAATACTGAAGTATCTCATGTCACAAATCATTGCTATCAATATATGGGTGTCTTTTGCAAAATGGCAAAAGTTGACAACTGTATCACGTCAGAGAATTAACAGAAGTCCACATATACAAATACATATCAGAGAATTAACAGAAGTCCACATATACAAATACATATTTGGGATATAAATAGGTTCTTTTGCTTCCATTGAATCCCCTTTTTTCTCTTTTCCTTGTTTTGTTGCCTCATTTTTTTCCTTTTCTCAGTTACATATATAATGCAGAAGCCACTAGACCTATTGAAAAATTTTCCTTAGTACTTAATAGCCTCTAAAAAATATTTTTATTGCATGTCCTGTCTAAATTTCTCAAGTAAGATTTTTTTCTTCACTATTTAAGAGGAGAATATGTGATGAAGGACTAGAGCTCCTTTTTGTTTTGTTCATTGGAATCCTTTCCATAGAAAAGAGTTTTTGGTAACCCTGAGAAAATTTATAGGTGTTTTTCAGAAAATATGCATTTGATATGCTAGAGGTGTCTTTTTTGCCATAAGCCTGCTCTTTTCTTTTTTTTTTTTTTTCTTTTTCTTTTTCTTTTTCTTTTTCTTTTTCTTTTTCTTTTTCTTTTTCTTTTTCTTTTTCTTTTTCTTTTTCTTTTTCTTTTTCTTTTTCTTTTTCTTTTTCTTTTTCTTTTTCTTTTTCTTTTTCTTTAGTACCAAATAATGTTCTGGAATTAATTGTGAAGGAAGAAAAACAATAATATATTTTCTAATATAATTTAGTATGGTTAATTCAGGAACTGCATGAGTTGTAGTATGTGCTTGTTTTTTCTCAAGTTTTGCTACTTTCTACTCAAAAATAGTTTAGTAGTGCATAGATTTAGGTAGAGAAAAATCTAGTCTACATTTTTTCTGAGTCTGCTGATGTGTACAAGCTTATATGACTTTTTCATTGAATAAGGATTCTTGGTGACTTAGTCTTGACCAAACCAAGAGTTTTCTGTTTACTGTTTGTGATGCAGTTCCCTGTCTGTAAATGTGACAACAATGCCACTTTTTTGCTGACTTTGAGTTGAACTACAGTACAGTTAATCTGTGCAGCAACACATAGAATTGGACTTGGGTCTGTTCTAGAATCTTCTAATATCTGTTGTACAAATAAGTTTATTAAATAAAATTATTAATAGTTATGGATTTTAATAATCCTTCTTTTAAAACAGGATTTCAGACTAAATAAAATGAGGTTTTTGGTGAATAGTGCCCGAAAAGTAGTGTAAACAATATGTTAAAACATAGGGATTTGGAAACGGACTCCTACCAGCATTTTAAAAGGTCACTGTTCTCTTTGTTTTCATATGTAATCATGAACACTTGAGACAACCTTGCTGGAATTATGCAGACACTAGTTTCACCTAGCAGTAGATGCAAATCTGCAGTAATAAAAGAGTGTCCCAAGAGGTAAAATGTAAGGAAACTTTGGAGGCCTTGGTTATTTATCTGAGATTCTACATGAGCACATGTGAAATGGGGATGGAAAGACTAGTTCACTCTGGAACAACTGATTTCTAGGCTGAAGGAGAAAGCTCCATGCTAAGTTGTGCTGTTTGTGCTGGAGTAGAAGGGATATACCTGCAATGTACAAGGAAGAAATCTGAATGAGGAAGGCGCAGACAGTTTAGCAAATCCTGCCTTTGTGTGAGTTTCTCATATCACAGAAGATACATGATTCTGGTGAGATGAATATGAATAAGAAATCTTTTGTGATGAGCATGCATTTCAACTCTTCATGGTCTAAGAAAAAGGATTTATCTTCTCTTTCTTTTGAAGATATCAAGCAAACACCCTGAAGTTCATGTATACTCAAGTTAGATGCAAATACGATTTTCATTTGTTTAGTATAGAATTGTGTTTTGTTGGAGTTTATTATTTTATAAAGCAGCAATGTTGCAGTTGTTGGTGACTTTCATAAAAAAATCTTGCTATGAGTGATTTAATAGACATGGAAAGAATATTCCAGTGAGTCAATCTATTTTCTAAATATAAATTTCAGTTTTCTTAGTAAAAACAGAAGATTTTTGGTTTTCTTTGATCATTGCTGCAAAACTTAGGTCTTGTGTCTATTCATCAAATGGAATTTCTGAGGTAGACAATAATACTGAAGTGCTATTGGAAGATAAATAAAGCTAAGAGGAATGTTCTATAGTTGAGTGCAGTGGGTGAAAATACACAAATCTTAAGGAATAATTAGTGATTGTCTCTGAGAGGATTGTGTAAGCAGCACTAAAGCTAGATGGCAGTCTCTTCTCTATTGTCTCAGAACTGTTTTATCCCATTTTGGGATAAGCTACAGGTAGTATATGTCAATATTCCTGTTGAAATATTTTTCACTTAGAGAGAGAGAGAATTCTCCATAGTCCTTGGAGTTTTTCATATTATACTTAGTTATACAAATAGTTTAAAATGCTGATTCTGTATTTGTCTAGATCCATGTTGCTCTTAAAAGAGATTGAAAAACTCCCTTTCATTACATTATTAATCCCTGTGTAGGTACTTTAAACATTAGAACAAATCACCTCTTAACCTTTTCTTTGCTAAGATAAATAGATTTAAATTCTGGAACCTGTCCCTAAGGTATGTTTACCAATCATATAACTGCCATTGGTACTCTTTTCCAAGCCTCCTCTTATTCCTCAGCGGCCTTCTTTTACTGAAATACTAAGGCAGAAGATATTTTTTCTTGTATTCCTATAGTTTTCATCAGATATTAGCTTTCCCCCTTATTCAGAGTTCTAGTTTAGGCAACTTTGGCTTTTATTTGTGGGTTTAATCACAGCTGTATATTATAGTATACTATATATTGTATATATATTGTATATTATATTAATGAATGATTATCCAGAACTTCTTCTGCTCTTATGTCCTGTAGTTGATTTAAATTGTCCAGCTGTATCAAAACTTTTCTTTCCCCTTGAACCTGATTAAACCCCAAGACTGGTCCTCTTTGTTAACTGTCTCCTGAAGCTTTGATTCACCTTTATTACTCTTGATTTTGTTGTTCTTTTTTTTCCCCCTCAAGTCACCAATAAAATTAATGAAGAGCACATACACAAGAATGGAATTTTACAAATGTCTACCCATTTAGCAGCAATTATGCCTTAAGATTTGAGACCTCTCCACTTAGACACAATGTTTAAAATAAATGCTGTTGTCTTTTATTGTAGTAAATAATAATGATGAAATTATTGGAGTATAGTATCTAGCAAATATTAGTCAAGAGCCATTTCCACAAACTCTTACTAACAGGAAGTAATTATACTATTATTTAATTGTTCTCCTTTTTATCCATGATCAGTGTCATGCTTACAGCCTAATAGACATATTTTTCTATCCTTCTTGTTTATCTTTTAAATCTTCACAATTATCTTTTCCCTGACTTCTAACTCTTTTAACACTTTGTTGTCCCATCTAGCATGTGATGTAACACATGTACAACCAAGATAGCTTTTTTTTCACAGGTATTCTCTGGAAATGTTAGTACAAGAGAAGAAAGAGTAATAATTCCAAATGGTGTATGTTTTTAAAAAAATACACACATTTTTAATACCTTTCAAAATTTCTTAAAATAATGCTAAGTTAAAGAATTACTGAGCTTTCAGCGGTTCCTTTTACTTTTTGTAATTAGTATTTGTTTGAGAGCAATACAATACAGGTTTAATCCATCTCCTTCTTTCTGCCATGACTTTCATCCTTCCAGTTCAGTAACTTTCACTTCAAAAGTTGTGCACTTTCCTTCAAACTGTTTGCACTCTTTATCTTTAGCAGTTACTCTAACTAACAGACAGACCAATACACCTGGATTCAGAGTTCTTGTTTCCAACTTTCTGCATATTCCTAAAACAGATATATTTCCATGTATATGTCAACATTTCTTCCCCTCCCCTTTTTTTTTGTTTTTGTTATTGTTTGGGTTTTTTTTTTCCGTATGACAACCTCATCTTTAGTTAAGATTCTGGAAGTGTATTTGTGGATCTCTTATTATCTGGAAGCATGTGCTGCATAATCTTGGAATGAAGCATACAAGGGAAGCATACACCACAAGACTCTTACAATTACTCTATTTTTACAGAA